>JANBPO010007836.1:0-17049 GCA_024336825.1 Amorphophallus titanum | reverse complement strand
CACTAGGGGTTTATTTTCATATTGGTCCTTAAACCCACTAGAAGTCCAATTGGGCCAACTTTCTATCTTGGTCACCCAAAGCCCACTTGACCCTTCCAAGGCCCATCAAGTCTAAACCCAAGCCCATGTGGAGGGCACCCCCATCCCATAGCGACCTTTGTTAACATTTTATTTACATATGTCCACAACCTCCATTTCCAAGCCACACTTGCAGACTTTGTCTACTAGCCACATCCTTCTCTTCCAAAGGGAGAATACCACCCACTTAGCAGCCCTCCCATGGTTGTCCATTCTACAATGTTGGCTATGCATACCTTGACCAACCAAGCTATGTTTGACCAAGCCAAGGGAGAGGAGGGCGCACCCCCCCTTCTCCCCTTTTATATTGTTTGTATTGTTTTTGACCACATGGAAGAGAAATTAGAATTCTCATCCCCTAATTGTCCCTTCCTAATCCTAGATCTAAGGGTAGTAATGGTCATTTAGCTAGGGCTATAAAACTCATGTACTTTCATTATTTTGAGAGAATTATTGAAGAAAAATCAGAATTTATGTGCAAGGGCCAAGGGCGCCCCTCTCTCCTCTCTCCTTCTTCATCCTTGCAGTTGTGAAGGCTATGAATCAGGGTGTGATGCCCTCTTCCTGGGAGTGATTCCAAGCTTTATCACGTCTGCTGAGTGTGACTCTGAGCCACCGCCGCCACCGCCGCCGCCATCCGTGCCGTCGTCGAGCCACCACAACCCGGTTTCCATCCCACTGTCTAGAATCCCGAAATTGCTGGATAGAAGCTCTGTAAAAAGGTTGGTTCTCCTCATCCAGCCATCTGATCGATCTCAAATTTTGAGGGCTTCTTCCCTACGTCTTCCCCCATCTCCAGATCAATTTTCAGATCGATCAGATCTCGTTTGCCCCTCCTCCCAATTAATTCTTTCCACCCCTTATAGTCTGCCTTTCTACAGATCTGTAAGATAGCAACCAGTTCCACGAATTTTCTCACCCCCTAAACCATCTCAGAAAATTACCAAAAAAATTTGTTCATAACCTTACTTCTCCCCCTCTCACCGAGGGGAGGAGGGGAGTCAAGGAAGGGGGCAGCCTCCCCATTTGACCATGGAAGGGGGCACCCCTCTCCATGTGTCCTTTCAAGCCCCAAAGAAAGCCCCAAGGCCCATTCACACCTGAGACCCATTCACACCTGAGATCGATTCACACTTGAGACCCATTCACACCTGAGACCCATTCACACCTGAGACCCATTCGCACCCTTTTCCTCTTTGACCAAGCCCAAGCCCACTTAATAAAGCCCAATAAAACAACTAACTAATTGTCCACATAGGGACTACATTGGGCCTAACAAGGCCTAAAAATAAGAAATAGCTTCTACTCTGCATGCATGTATTCCCAGAGCCAAAGGGGCTCCGACGTGCTCCTCATACCCTGGCGTGTGTGGCGGCGTGTCCTCACCAATTCTCCCCGGGTGGTAGGAACTCAACCCCATCGAGTAAGGGTCTCGATCGCTAAGGTAGTGCTCTAGTAAGTTCGGATCGAGTCGCTCGAGGTCTCCGCGTGTGATCCAGGTGTCATCCGCCGCGGGGTGTCCCCTCCAACGCACTAAGAAGCATTGGTAGGCTCCGTTCCTGGTGGTGGTCATCTGCTCATCCAGTATGCAATCTATATGCTCGTGCTGTTATAATGGGACTGGAAAAGGTGGACTCTCGGGTGGCGTGTCACTCACATCTGGAGGAGAAGGCCCAAAAGACTCACTAGGGATCACCATGGGGTCTCGATAAGCTACCAGATCTGAAACATTAAACGTCAAACTGATACCATAGTCGTCTGGTAGTTCAATAACGTACGCATTGGATCCACTTGCTTCACGACTCGGAAAGGGTTGGCACCGCGGGCCTGGAGTTTCTTCACGGCTCCCGAGGGAAAGCGTTCAGGTCTAACCCTGATCATGACATACTCTCCCCTTCGGAACTCACGGGCGCGCCGGTGTGCATCAGCTAACTCCTTATACGTATGTTACTGGCCTTTTTTTTAGACTTAGTGGATAGCGGATCTAGAGGGGAGGGGTGAATAGATCTGTCCCTCTTTTCGCAATGCAGCCCTCTTTATAGCTAGTTTAGTGCCGCCATACATATGCTGAGATTAAATTGCCGAAGTCTTTCCTGATGCCTATGTGCATTGTAAAGAATGCGCAGCGGAAGCGTGTGGCTTGGCTACCCACTGGTCGAGGATCGTTATGGTGAGATTCTCGCTGGCTGAGAGGTTTTACTTCTTCTCGATGTGACTTCATCTTGGCTTCCTGTGCCTTGATGTCGTCTGTTGCCGTGTTATTACTGGTAATTTTCTGGTGTTGGCATTGGCATTTGTGAGTGTTAGGGAATCCATCGGCTTGTCTGCTAGTTGAGTACCCTCTACTCTACATCTCTTCTCGTGGGTGTTGTGCTCTCGAGGTGTGTCTGTGGTCCTTGAGGAGCATCCCCTGAGATTGTCGTTTGTGTCACTTTCTCATGTTGTGGGTCTTCCTTGGTGAGTAGTCTGATACATGATTTGTTCCCTGTAGTCGTGTATTTTACTGTTGTTATACCTTGATGTGACCCTACTTGCAGATGCGTTTCGCGATTCTATGTGCTATTTAGAGCTGGGATCCTGCAGGTGCTATCGTGCTATTTTTGCATGGTTTTGTGTCTCTGTCGTGGACCATTGTCTTGTCAGTTAGCATTACTGTATTCTCTTTTCTTGGTGAAATTAGCTTGCGACTCGGTCAGACGTGTTATCCGGCTGAGGACTGACTCGATTCTACTCATGGTCCAGTGATGTTATTTTGCTGTCATTCTTTCCGTGTATCTGTCATTGGTGTCCTGTGTGCCAGGTGTTTTCTGTCACCTTTGGCACTAGAACCGATGATGTTGTCAGGGTGTCAGTTGAGAGGACTATGTTTCCTTGTGTAAGCTGATGCTTTGTGTGCCTGTCGTTTCTGTCGTTCCATTTCCTTGATGTCTGTTATTCTGGCAGTCGTGTCTCTTTTCCTGTGAGACGTAAGTGACGTTGCCTTATTTCGGAGGTGTCAGACTTGTGTTCACTTGTGTCATGCTCACTCTCGAGTGTGTCCTCGTGATAATGATCTGACATTGTTCCTCTGAGCTCTGTCTCTCGTGCTTTGTGTTGGTAGTTGTTGGGTTGCAGTACAAGCAAAAAAGACAAAAAAGAAAAAGATGTGCCTACCAAGCTGGTAGAGACACCAGCCACCCCTACCCTGAAAAGAAAACAGAAAGACCCAATTACATAAGCATTCTATGCCATTCCCCAATTCTGCGTGGTAAAGAAGACTGAACACTCCTATTCCCATGCACACTAACATTCCAATAGTTGGTGCACAAAGTATAGGGTTTCTGTGCTTGGGGGGTCTCATGTTCCAGTGGTTGAACCTCTCGCCGGAGATGCAACCACCTGCTCCAACTGTGGCCGTTGAGGGCATCTACTGCTTCTGCACCAGGAAGGGAGAGGCTTGAGCTGAAACGGCCAATGGTCGTCACTCTTTTGCGGCTGTAGTCGTGAGCAACCAGCAGTTGAAGGTGTCGGGGAGCAAGCGTTGGCTTGACACGGAGGAGATCCCGGTGGAGCCCCTCCAAGGCTGATTCGCTTGGCTCCGGTGGTGCCTTTGTGTTTCCCTTCTAGATGGATCAGTGGAAGTCGAAGTGATTAGAAGCCGGCTCGTGAAGGTGGCGGGTGACTGCTAGGAAGTGGCGAGGGTGGCTTTGTCCACCTTCATGGCGCTCGAGCAAGATGAGGAGTTTGTGTCCAGGAAGGTCGTCGTAGGCTGCTTGGCCGCCAATGGAGCCATGTTCCATCTCCAAAGGTGGTCAGAGGCTAGGGGAACCTTCCCAATCCGTTGGCTAGGCGTTTCCAAGTGGTCTTTGAGGGGGTGCCCTTGATCCTGTGTGACGATGAGGGCATCGCCGTACTTGCACAAGGCTTCAGTCTGGTTGAATGCGGAAGCTTGGGAATTACCCTCTACAACTCTCGTACCTGTGTGGTGGCCACGGTACTAGTGCCCAGTGCAGTGGCTATTTCGGCGATCATCTTCGTCGACCTCGCCAGGGTGACAACCACCGTTCGACTGTGGATCCAGGACAAGCTCCAAGGTCCATCGCTGGCTCTAGAGTTTCAAAGGTCTCAGCAAGAGCTAGGGGACGACATTTTGGTGGTCAATTCAAATCAATCGCATTGTAGTTGTGGTTCGAGTCAAACTGGGCCTGCCCTTCCTCCTCGTCAGCTGGATGTGGTTTAGGTAGCGGGTTGGCAGGTACGAGCTCCGAGTTTTTTACCTATGACTTACCCGCAAGACCGGTTCTTACCAGTTCGCCTGGACTCGACATGCGTCTTCTTCCCTACCCATTCTCACCCGACGCTCGAAGTCAACAACCACGGCAAAACCCGCCAGTGAAGGTCCGGCCTCCGCCGATTGTCCCCCTTTCACCGCCGGCTAGTCACCACCGAAACTATCTGTCGTCTTCCCCTGTCCAGTAACGACAGGGGGCATGAGGGAAACAGTGATGACATCTCCTACAACCAACGATCGGAAAGGGAAACGAAAGATCAGGGAAGCACCGTCGGCCGTGTCTAAGCAGGAAGGGGCGATGGCGATCCCTTGTCTGGCCAGATAGCGTTGCAGAGTCAGCAGGCCCCTCTAGGTAGACCGATTCCTACAACCCATCCACCCGTGGAGTCCACAGCGGCAGAGTCCTCAGTGAAGGACTGCCCCCAGTCAACGGAAGACATCCTGCAGCTGGTCAGGACGGGCTTGGTGGGCCTCCTTTAGGGGGATGAGCAACAGAAGGATGAGGAGGCAGCTTTGGCGGAGGAGAGAGTAGTGCCCCGGGCCTTATCCGGAGGGCCAATGGCCCTGCTCACAGCGGGGGAGGAGCCAAGGGGGAGGTGTTGGCTGAGCATGGAGGAGTTGAGGGAGATGGTAGGGAAGGTGGAAGGAATAATGGAGGAGAAGGTGAGGGAGTTAACTGAGAAGACGAGATTTTCCTTTGAAGCTAGGGCAGATAAGGACGTCAAAGGGGAGTTCAACAAAGTCAGCAAGAGGTGGTGCGCCACAAGTTTGCAAGAAGACAAGGCGCAGCAGAGAAGAGGGAAGCAGGGGGAGGAGAAGAGCAACATTCCATCTTTATGAAGATTGTCTCATGAAACGTTAGGGGGCTTGAGGGGACGGAGAAGAAGAGGGCGGTGAAAGAGTTGGTTAGGAAGTGTAAGATTGACATTCTTTGTATTCAGGAGACTAAGTGCGAAGGGGAGGGTGAGTCTCTTTTGAAGGAGTTTGGGGGGACGAGACTTACAATGGGTGTTGTACCCCGGCGGTTGGTAGGTCTAAGGGGATTATGATTTTTGGAACCCCTTTGAGGTGGATGATGTGGTGGTGGATAGGCATGTGAATGGATGGACTATCTACCTTCATTTCACCAATGTGAGGGATGATTTTTCATGGGATTTCACTAGTATGTATGGTCGACAAGGAAGGGAGGACAAGCGTAAGTTATGGGAGGAGTTGATCAGCCTCCACTATTCCTCAGGGAGGCCGTGATGCGTGGGAGGAGAGCTCAATGTGGTGGCTGCACCTTAGGAGTGGTCGGGGGAGCTTGGCAATGTAGGGGAGATGGAGGACTTCTTAGCTTTCATCGAGGAGGCGGCTTTGGTGGACATCGACATATCACATGGTCTTTTCACCTGGTCCAACATGCGAACAGATGCTTCTTACTTGAGGTTAGATAGTTTCTTGTCTCTGTAGACTGAGAGAATCACTATCCTCATGTGCAGGTGCTTCCGTTGGCTAGAGTGGTGTCTGACCACAAACCCATCCTCTTGAAGACCAACCGGATATAGGACAGGCGGTTCTCCTTCAGGCTTGGGAGATTCTGGTTCAAGGAGACCAACTTCATGGACACTGTCAGGGGAGCTTGGTATTCACAGGTTGCTAGGCGCTCTACCATGGCCACTCTAGTGTTGAGGTTGAAGCATACTGCATAGATTCTGAAGACCTGGGGGGCAGATAAAACCCTCCCGGGTAAGGCAGACAAGGATAAAATTCTACAATAGATTGAGGGATTGGATAGTTTGGAGGAGGCAGGATTGCTGGATGCATAGAAGAGGACCCTTCAAGACTCCTTGAGGTGTCAATTTGAGGAGATCCCCTCTAGAGAGGAAATGTATTGGAGGCAAAGATCCAGGGATAGATGGATTAGAGAGGGGGACAGGAACACTGCTTACTTTCAGCACATCGCTTCCGGGAGGAGGAGACTTAATACCATTACTTGTATTAGAGTGGGGGAGCTTTCCATCTCTTCAGATGAGCACATCAGGGGTTTGGCCAAGAACTATTATTCCAGATTGTTTTCTAAGGAGGATCATGAAGAGACCAGCCCTTCATCTCGAGCTGATGTTGTGGATGAGCTAGAAGATCGCCTAGCCGGGGCTATCGAGCAAGCCGAGGAGTGAGAGGCCAAGCTGGCCGAGGCAGTAAGAACCTAACACTCAAGTTAAAAGTAACTCCCTTTTATCATCTTTTCCTATTTTTCCTGATTGTTCATCTTTTGCAGAGGAAGGAACTGGCATCTAGCCTGGCTATTCGTCGGGAGAAGGAGGCTCGCATTAAGGAGCTGACACGCTTACTCGGAGAGATGAGCACGATCGAGAGGCTCGAGGGTCACCTTGCTGAGGTGAAGGAGAGAGAGGCCGAGGCATGTGCTCGAGAGATGGCGATGGCAGTGAGGGAGCAGTGAGCTCTTGATCAGCTGGAGGCCTTGCGACGATGGGTGCTACGGAGGTACCAGGGCATGGGTGCCCCAGGAGGGAGAGTTGGACCTGCGACTCCTTCTGAGTCACTATGGACCCTAGGAGACGTGAATTTCACTATAGATGAGCTCATGGGTATGATGTAGTCTCCCACAAGACAAGAGGCGATTCAACCAGCCGCCTCAGGTTCGAGGGTTCGCGACCATCACGACTGTGAGATAGAGTGAGTGGAGATGGCGATGAGGCTGATAGTCCACGTAGCCGACCTCACACTAACATAATCTAGGAGGAGAGATAGAGGGAGAGACGCAGCTAGGTAGCAGCTGCCCCTTTTGTACATTGGGGGTATGCCCCCAGAATGATGTTTCGATGGAAGGAGATGGACATATTTGGTAATGAAATGAGCTTTCTTTAGTGTACTTGTCTTGGTTTGGCTTGACGTCGTCTTCCCTTTTTTGCCTGTTTCAACCACACTAAAGGGAAAAGGTTAGTGTAGTATGATTTTAGCCCCCTACCGAAAGCAGATAATACCTTTCTTGATGCAGAGTCAGAGGGCTAACTCTTATTAACAAGATTCGAAAAAAAATAGTAAACGTGATATGCACACGCAAGCAAGCAAAAAAATGCAAACAAAAAGGGAAATATGATGATGCAATGCTCATGCAGATGCAAAGCGTAGGAAATAAAGCAGGACAACAGATATAATAACAGAAATAAATAACTAACTACAACAGAGTCCAGTCCGACAGAAAGTATAGTCTAAAGCAGTAAAACGTACCACACGCCAAGTGAACACTCGGCCCGACAAGCTGGCAACTAGGAACCTCCACGCAACGCCCTCTAACCTTGAGGAAGAGCCTCCGCACCTGAAAACCAGGGGTGAGTCTCCTATCACCGGCTCAATAGGGATCCCGCGAAACCCCAACCGAGAAAATAACGGCGGAAGGGAAAGAGCTACGCTAGCTACAGAAAGAACAACAGTAACAGTAGGAACAGTAACCTACGGCAGCCGGTAGAACCTCGGCTCTATAGCTACTCCTACTGTATCGAAAACATGACCCAGTCTCCCGTCGGGGGACAACCAAGTCGCGCACTCGACATCCCAATCCCACGGTCGGGGAACAACCAGACACGAACCGCCCTAGTCACGCTACTAGGAAAATGCCATGACGCCTCAGTCGCAGAAACTTGCCCTCACAGCAGGGCCCAAGCTAGAACTACATAGTCTGGAAACATAATCACGACCTCGCTGTCATGAATTTCACGTCGTCTAGGAAAAACCCTCGGTGACGCTCACCGAAAATCCTAGACCTCGGCTACGAAAATGCTCTCAAAAATAACACTCGAAACCCCATCTCGCAGACAAGAAACGGAAACCCAGGACACGACAACTCACGTCACGTGACGGGAGCACCACCCACTAGAAGAATGACCGGATTCGTCCCTTGACGTCTTACACCGTGTCACAAGTGTCTAGCTACAACACCCCGACGCGAGACTCAGACACACTTAGTAACCAGAAGTATCACAAAATAAGGACTAGCTGAGGTCGCGCTCGTCAGCGCGGGTCCGAACCCCCCGCCTCATGTGCACACTCAGACCATACGCCCTAGGCTTGTCCTCTAGTTGGTAATTCCCCCCGAGCCCAGACTCGACTGTGCGCGGGGGCCCTACGGTAACCAGCCTACTCACCGTCTCTCTCGGGTACGCCACACCAGTGCCCCCAGTGGGCCGACACACGTCACTGTGTAGCCTTTTACCTCCCTGCGAGGAGTGGGCAGTGTTTGGGATTGTACCTGTTTAGCTTTTGTACCGGGGTTCATGTGATTTGGCCAGGCATCTTCTCCCACACCCCGAGCGTTGAGGTACGCGTCCACTTCCTTGCTTGGTGTAGCTTGCTCATCTAGTATACACTCTTGAGCCCCTACTTGTGTGTCCATTAGGATCCTAGTTCATTCGTATACTTATCACTGCTGTGGTGAGAGAGCGTGACCATCCCATGGCTCGTCCAAGTCACGAGTGTGGAGTTTCCTTCTCTAGACTCTGCCAGTTCCTCAACCATGCAGATCGACACGCTTTCCTCACTTGGGGACGTTCGCGAGCTTGTGTTACTTATTTTAGGCGTGATCCCTCTCTTGGGAGTCTTAGGTATCGAGTTTACGCTACTCAATCTGTTGTGTCGTTGCTAGTTTAGTTGTCCGTTTAGTCGTGTCATCACGTAGAGTCCTAGTTCGCATAGCATCCCGCATCACTGCCTCTGCAGTAGAGAGGACAACTGAGTGTTATTTCTTGGATGCCCAAGAGATCAAGCATCTGCCCAAAAATTGGCAATAACCACTGGTACTTTTTCTATCTAGCTTGCATCTTGCATAGTCCG
Source organism: Amorphophallus titanum (assembly GCA_024336825.1). Lineage (NCBI taxonomy): Eukaryota > Viridiplantae > Streptophyta > Magnoliopsida > Alismatales > Araceae > Amorphophallus > Amorphophallus titanum. Next base: position 7,868 of record JANBPO010007836.1, on the reverse strand, counting down.
CATCTGAGTAAGATATGAGATTCCACTCACATGATGCGTGGTACCATAATCCCAGATCTTGGGTTCCGACAAGGTATCAGAGGATATGCTTGACTGCTCCCAAATGGGATTTTCTAGGACTAGCTTGAAATCTCGCACACAAGCATACGCTGAACTGAATGTCTAGTCTAGATGTGGTTAAATATAGTAGGGATCCAATCATACCTCTGTACGCCTTTGCATCTACCAGGTTACCTTTTCATTGGCGTCCAGCGATGTGTTTGTGCTCATTGGGGTTGCAATAGGCTTGTTGTTCTCCATGCTATATTTTCTCAACATTTCCATTATGTACTTGGCTTGGTTGATGAAGTATCCTTCCTTGCTGTAGATAACCTGCAATCCAAGAAAGAATTGTAAGTCCCCCATCAAGCTCATCTCAAACTCCTTGTTGACCTGTAGCCAGCACCTCCGAAAATAGAAGACGGAGGCCAAGCCACGGTCGATGAGCTGATAGAAGTCAACTTGGGAACTGAAGATGATCCTAGGCCGACCTTCCTCAGTGCCCAGCTGTCTATTGAAGAATAGAAGCTATATGTCCAACTTCTACAAGAATACCGTGATTGCTTTGCCTGGACCTACAAGGAGATGCCAGGACTTAGCCCTACAGTTTCACAGTATGAGCTGGCTATAAACCCTGAGGCTGAGCTGGTAAAGCAGTCGCCATAGCGCATGAGACCAGAACTCATCACTCAGATATGCAAAGAAGTAGACAAACTCATTGATGTGGGTTTCATTGAAGAAAATCAATATACCATATGGCTGGCTAATATTGTGCCCGTGAAAAAGAAGAATGGGCAGATCTAGTTATGTGTAGACTTCTGGGATCTGAATAAAGCATGCCCCAAGGATGACTTTTCGGTGCCAATAACGAAAGTCATGGTCGATGCCACAACCGGCGACGAAGCTCTGTCATGTATGGACGAGTCATCTGGCTATAACCAAATATGGATCGCGGAGCATGATCGGGTCCATACTGCCTTTCAAACCCCCAAAGGCATCTACCACTACCAAAGGATGCTATTTGGATTGAAGAATGCCGGTGCAACTTATCAGCGGGTGATGACCAGAATATTTGATGAGCTACTCTACCACAAGGTCGAGTCCTACATAGATGACCTGGTGGTCAAGGCCAAGAAAAAATAAGACCATCTGCAGGACCTCCGAGTCATATTCTAGAGACTCAGGTAGTATGAACTAAAGATGAACCCCATGAAGTGTGCTTTCGGAGTGTCGAGTGGTAAATTCTTGGGCTTTATTGCCAGATACCGGGGAATTGAAATAGACCTCACAAAGATCAAGGCCATTCAGGAGCTACCTCCACCAAGGAACCTCTCCGAGTTGAGATCTCTACAAGGTCATCTGGCTTATATCCGATGGTTCATATCCAACTTGTCAGGGCGGTGTCACCCCTTTCATAAGTTGATGATGAAGGATGTTCCCTTTTATTGGGAGCACAACTCTTTCCAGGTGCTGACCCGACAAAGCACGGAGCGCTTTGAGTCCAAAGCAAAAGGGGGATTGGCCCCTAAACCAATCAGATTCAAACAGATTTGGGTGCCCAAGCAGGCACGGGCTCTGACTCCAAGAGAAGAAGAGAAGACAGAAGAGAAGATCGAGGTGCTGACCCAAGCATCTCGAAAACTAGCTCTTCGACCCTGCACTCGCCGGGCCAATGTTTGTTCACGTGATGAAGAACGAGGTGTGGCGGCCAGGAGAAGCCAACTGATCACCTACAAATCTCCGGCATGAGCCAACGTGCCACAAGCTGTCACCTGCCCTACTAAAGGGTGAGATTATGTTATGCAGGCTGTCCGGGGGCACTCCCACTATTTCGGCAGTGCCACTTTGGGAGGTAGTAACCCCTAGGAGCTGTGAATGGTACGAGTGAAGGTTGGGAGCAACAAGCCGCAATACTCACTTGCAATATGGTTGGAGTGACCGGCCACTATGGGGCCTCACCTGTAGATCATGATGAGATGCCACGAGCCTACGTTGAAAACGTAGAGGCAAGCCAGGTCATGATGGCTATAAACGTGATCACGGCTGAAGATTACGGTGGGAGACCATCCACGTCATCCGATGAAATTCCAGATGAGGAAAGAGGTGTCGCCCTCAACCCTCCCATACGTGACCCTGCGATACTGATGCTATTGCAAGAATACTGACAGGAGATTGAAACATTAAAGAAGTAGCTGAATGAAAAGAATGCATAGACATCTGCCTCTAGACAGGTCGAAGTCCCTCCTGAGACACTGAGAAATAATGGCCAAACCCTCGAGGCTTTGCCGTAGGCGGCTGCATCATAGCCGGTGCCTAGCTACATAGGGGGCACTCCCGCCCAACAGCCACACATCGCTACGATGCAACCCCCAGTTTTTACATACCAAGGGATTTTCATTACACCTCAAGCAACGGTGGTGACGTCGCAGACACAGCATGATGGGGACATCTACTACCACTCCTCATTTTCTGAAGGACTCGATGCTCGTCAGCTATGTTCCAAGATGCTCGCCATTCCTGAGAACAAACCAAGACAACATTAAGCAATAAATGAAAAATGGGTGAAATAGCAAAGTGAAAAGGACTTACGCCCAGTGTAAGATCCACGTCCTCAAAAGAATGCAAGGGGGATGAGAACTCTGTAGTTGAGGTGATAAAGGGAGGAGTTATGCCTACTTCCGTATCAAGACCAGCAAACTCTTCCTATAGCTCCTCCTCAGAAGATAACACCAGTAGTTTGGGAGGCTGGAACGGTGGAAGACCTTTGGTCAATATGGGCAATACTTCTGATTTAGAGACATCCTCCTCACTGTCGTTGAAATATATTTCTTCTTCCTCTGCATCGGAGACAGCCGCAGAGCTACCAGAAGATATTTCCACTCTATCCACGGACTGAGCGGCCGCTTCTAGAGCATGTCGGGACGCAGACTGGGTAACTACATGCCTCGTTGGGGCAATGCTCTATTTCATTTGGGTCTTGTGACCCTCTTATGACCGAGGTACATCTTTTGTTGCTGTTATAACTCTGGTCCCCTCTCCGGCTGTCACCGCAATAAAGGTCCCTAAGAGGGATGAAAGAAGAACAACCAAAAGGCAAAGGGAAAGGTGAGAAAGCATACTTACCCTCCGCCTCGCTAGCCAGTGTGGGAGAGGGCAATCTGGTCTCTTCCTCAAGAGGCGCCACTATCTGCTCTTGGGCTGTGTTAGGAAAAAGAAGAAATCAGATCTAGAGATCTCCTTAAGAGCCAGTAAAGAAAATAATGGAAGGTGCATCTGCAAGCTATTAATGTTACCCTCAGTAAGTGCCTGGGCGGCCTCCTTCTGAGATGTGAACTCATCAAATGAAAGAATATCGGGAAGAGGGGTCCCAGCCTCCGTCACTATTGGAGCAGTTCGTTGAACACGAGCCTTCTTGGCCTTCGTGGCCTTCACAACTGCAGCCTTGACCGCAGAAGTCTTCCTCTTCTCGCCCAGAGGCAAGGGAGTGGTTGTCGGCACTGCTGCGGGAATTACAAAATAGCCAGGCTTCTCAGCCTGGGCAATTATCCTCCTATAGAGCCCTTGCCATTTTATGTCTTCACTAGATACTCGGTCACCCTATTGAAGATTGTTACATCTTCAAAGACATAGCTCAAGACCTGATTGACATGGATGAGCTAAGAATGGGAGACTACGTAGTGGCTCCGCCGCGTCCCCATATGGCTGGCGGCCCCAGGAGGGGAGTCTACACTATCTCCATCCAGCACCATGCTCCTGAAGATGCAACGGCCTTGTCCCCGACCAAAGCTATCTATGACGATAACCTGGAAGACTCCGGGGTGCCCTGGTGCCCTTCCGCGCCAGGAAACCCTACACACCTACTGACTACAGCCCTAGAGGGATGCGAGGTGAATGCCGCTTCGGCACCAGGTCAAGACGAGCAAGGGGAGACCTACAGCATCCTCAAGGCCGAGGAGGGTGAAGATCAAGACTTTGTCGATTTGCTACCGGCCCCACCAAAAATTGAAGATGGTGGCCAGGCCACCATTGACGAGCTGATCGAAATTAACCTTGGCACGGAAAGTGACCCCAGGCCAACCTTTCTGAGCGCCCTCATACCTCCTCGAGAGAGAGAGAGGAGTATGTGAAGTTCCTGTCGGAGTTTCGCGATTGTTTCGCTTGGAACTACAAAGAGATGCCCGGTCTCAGCCCCAAAGTAATCCAGCATATACTGGAAATTGATCCCAAAATGGATTCGGTGAAGTAGCCTCCCTGGTGCATGTGACCGGAATTGATAAAGCAGGTCTGTAAAGAAGTCAACAAGCTCGTAGATGTCGACTTTGTAGCATAGAATCAATACACCACCTGGCTGGCCAACATCATGCCGGTGAAGAAAAAGAATGGATAGATCAAGATCTGCGTGGATTTTCGCGACCTGAACAAGGCCTATCTGAAAGATGACTTCTCGGTGCCAATCACCGAAGTGATGATTGATGCGACTACTGGGCATGAGGTCCTTTCTTTCATGGACGGTTCGTCCAGCTACAACTAGATCTGGATAGCCGAGTACGACCGAATTCACATAGCCTTCAGGTCGCCCAAGGGGGTCTTCCATTACAAAAGAATGCCCTTCGGCCTCAAGAATGTCGGTGCCACATACCGAGGCAAGCTGGGTTGACAGCCCGAAAGGGGCATGCAGAGGCCAGACCCAATAGAAAGGAAACGGTGGATTTGACAGCCCTAGTGGGACGTGAGAGTCAAACCCGAAAGCCAATGGGCAAAGGATGGGTTGACAGCCCGAGAGGGACATGCATAGGCCAGACCCAGTGGGATGAAAGAGGGTGGATTTGACAGCCCTAGTGGGACGTGAGAGTCAAACTCGAGAGCCGATAGGCAAGAGATGGGTGGGTTGGCGGCCCGGAAGGGACGTGCATAGGCCGGACCCAAAGGGAAAGAAATGGTGGATTTGACAGCCCTAGTGGGACGTGAGAGTTAAACCCAAAAGCCGATAGGCGAGATGGGTTGGCAGCCCGAGAGAGCATACTGAGGCCAATCCCTAGAAGGTAAAATGAGCTGAAGGCAGCCCGAGAGGGCATGCTGAGGCGAACCCCGGAGAAAGGAAAAACGGATTTGGTAGCTCTAGTGGGACATGAGGGTCAAACTTGAAAGCCGATAGGCAAGATGGGTTGGCAGCCCAAAAGGGACATGCAGAGGCCGAACCCGGTGGGACAAAAGAGGGTCGGATTGGATAGCCCAGAAAGGCATACGATCCAAACCCCTGGGAGACCCGAAGGATGAGTGGAGCTGACATGCCAAGGGGAGGTATGAGTCAACTCTTGAAAAGAAATGGATAGACTTGACAACCCGAAGGGGCATAAGAGTCAAATCTATTGTAAATGACGGTGTTGATGGTCCCGGTGGGACGGAGTGTAACAATGTCGTGATGCCCAGGTGGGGCTGGGTGTTATAGCAATGACATGAAAGGCATAGCCATGACATCAATATGATGGGGCCACCCAGAAAGCAGACTGAGAGAGGATTTTTTTTCACATTACCAACCTTACCGCCCTTTCGGGTTTTCGCCGAGGTTGGCCCCCTTTAGCTTTTTCTGGTGCGCCTTTGCGGGTTTTCACACCGAGGGGTTGTCCATTTTTGCCTGAGACGCCCTTTCGGGTTTTCACCTCAGCCGGGTCTATGGCCTTTTTGCCCTCAGCCAACCCTTGATCTTCCCCCAGGTGCACAGAATAGGTCACTCTGGACCTGACCTGACCCCCCCCACTCAACGGGCTCCTCCTCGCCACCCCGACATCATCTGGTGCTCTCCCTAGTTACTGCTCGAAGAAGACTCATCCACGGTCATCCTTGACTTGGTCCCGCCACAATTGGACTTCGGGAGCAGCTATGGCGGCTACAACTAGCTGCTGCTACACCCTGGGATCAGCCTGAGCCAGAGCATAGAGAGCCTATTCCAGGATTCACCCTGACCGGTGGCGATGATGGGTCCATCCACAGAAATTCACCAACGTACCAGGGTCCGTCAGTGACGATTCGGCACCTGTCCCGGTGATTTTTGAGTTCGGTGGAGTGCGTGATGGCGTCTTCAGCGACTCACTATCCAGTAGTTCTGGATCTGGATAGAACTGGAGAAGCGCCCTTCCGGCACCCACTTAGCTAATCTCCCCTCCCTGCCTGGCCGACTTAGCACCCCTCCCTGTGCGAAGGTAGTGTTTGGGTGTAACTCTTGATTTCCCCTCCCCTAGTCCAACCCCTCTGTGTGAGGAGTAGTGCATGTATTATTGAACAGGGGAAGCTATATCGGCGCAGTGTGCGGGGAACCCACACTCCCCGCTCACCCTCGTCTCCGGCAGGGATCGATGTCTTCACATCGATAAGGTGAGCTTCGGGCCACTCCCCTCTACTAGTTTTTCTTGCCTTTGCTCAGCGTAGTATTATCTCTAGTTGCACCGTCGGTGGTGAGAGAGTGCTTGTTCCAACTTTCCATCTAATCGAGTGCCACCGCGAGTGAGTTGTGAGGGAGACATTACATCCCTCGCCCTCGACATATCGGCCACCCTTGAAATTGGGCATCCTTGGCCCATCGGGAGTTCATCCCTAGCTGGCCATACCATTGGAACCCCAAGGTCCAATCTCGGACCCTCGCCCCCATCGCCGGTCCGCCTACGAACCTGGGTGCGCACAATGCGGGTGAACCCGCTTGTGAGAAATCACCGTTCGGACTAGTTGCTTGCAAAAATTTAGGTCCAAGGGATTGTGTTACATCAAATTGAATAGCGCGTGCCGCATAAATCATATTTTTTAAATTTTTAGTGTATTCTTTAAAGGGCAAATCACCATCGAAAATTATTCGTGTGGCCGCACCGCTACCCTTCCCCCAAGGGGGAAATTTGCCCTCATCAAAATTAAAGTATGCTGGATCTTCCTTATTAATTTTTGCTGCCGTACATCGTGAAAATAAATATTGAACAGTCGTGTAGATGCACATGATAAGTATTATTTTATTTACGGCCATTTCTACCTACTCCCCCAAAATGCATCATTAGGATTTTTCTGAATTTCCACTTCTGGCAGTACAGACCCTTCAATACCCTTCACAATACTAAACGCCCCAATTCTCCTGCACCAAAACCAAATTTTGACGTGATTTCCACGTTGCCATGAGCATCCAAGGTGCCCGATAAACCCGCAAAACCTAAGGGTCAGGTCTTGTTTTGCCACATTTCCGCCCGAGCGATGCGACTTACCGTCGCGTAGTGCAAACCGAAATGCTCACCGATGGCCTTCAGCGTATAGGCGCCACTGGCATACGCGGCACGAATGGCGCTATCGCGGTCACTCGCCGCACGCTCGTGCTGAGCAAGCGATTTCTGTACTCGCTGCTTCCGCGGTACTTCAGGCGATGGCGCCTTGGCGCGTGCGGCCGTGCGTTCCACAAAATCATCGTCACCCAGGAACACTTGCTGCTTGCTCTCCGGCAAGTGCACCTCCTTGCCGTCGGCGACAAAGCGCGCATAGGCACGTCGCGCGACGCCTCGATCTTCCGAAAACATCGCCAGGGTCTGTGCCACCGCCAGCGTCCGCAGTGCAGCGGCTTTCCCCATCACCGCGCGATAGCTGCTCCACGGCCAGTCACCGGCGGTCTCGCACAGATGAGCACGTACCGGATTCAGCACGATATAGCGCGACAACTCCCGTAGATAGCTGTCCTTGTCGACGAGCACGGCCTTGTAACGCCCCTGCAGCACGTGACCAACCCGGCCGTGCCTGCGGTTGAATGCCTGCGTATAGACGCCGTTGACCTCGCGCATCCCTCGCGAAAGTGTCGGCTGCAG
>JANBPO010007832.1:0-59692 GCA_024336825.1 Amorphophallus titanum | reverse complement strand
CGATATTTTTGACAGATTAATATCCATTGGAATATCAGTCTGAATTTTTGATAGCTATTACGATGGAAAATAATTTGTCACAAAATATTCCAAAATTTACGGTACAAATTTCAAACTCAAATGACTTTTCTGATGGAACTTATTTTCATCGCAAATCCGTCAGAAGTTCTTCCCTTACCCTACAACCGAACCCTCTCCCTCGCACTCAGTCACACTCTCTACGAGCACTCTCTCTTTCCACTCTCTCCCTGTCGACAAGAGCCCGTCGGAGCTCACCTTCACTAGTGTATCCATCCTCGTCGCAGTCATCACCATCCTCACCGTCGACATAATCCTCATCGTGCCCACCGCCATTCGTGGTAGCTCACAGCCGTGCCCGCCTTCCTCGCCATCCCCGCCGGAGTCATCAACGTCGGAGCTCAGACGATCACGGTCGATATGCCCCCCCTCACCCTTTGTCTTTTTTTTAGCTTGTGTTTCTTGGCGTCATCTCCGCTTCATTTCCATGATTCCATTTCGCTTCTGCTACACCTCCGCTAGCTCCCCTGTAAAGAGGACGTTAAGGAGGGGCATCTGTTGACACCCGTTTTATGTCCAATTAGTCGGGTTATCTCCTTACTCATCTTGAATGATGCTCTGAGTTGTTCACCCTTGTCGAGTCTTCTTGGGCAGGTTAGAAGTCTCTTTCTTGGGTCATTACCTTCCTTGGTTGAGTCTTGCCCTTGTTTGATGCTAAGCAAGCACTTCTGATTCATTTGTCGCCCTCTTGTACATAATGCATCCTCAATAGCACATTATATACAACATAATGCACCTTACTAGGTCCGTTATATTCCACCCACCTAGCGTCTCACCCAGTGTCTCACTTAGCGTCTCTATATTTTAACGGTCCTATATCTAGCCGTTATAATTATCTTAACGCACCTAGTAAGAGCCATTATAGTCATCTTACTCACGCTCTCACCCAGCGTCTCACCCATCGTCTCAGTTTGCATCTCTATTGTTTAACGGCTCTATTTTCCCCCGTCATCCATCACATAGCGCATGTACTATGGTCCGTTATACCGACTGATCCAGAAACCATCGACACACAGAGACTGCCCTAAAATACAAACCTAAGATAGACAGACATACAAAACAGACATAGAACAGAATGCCAAACAGCATAGGCTATCACAACCAACAAGAGGACTGTAACGCACCCCTATAGGGGCATTACCTGCTCTGACGCACCAGGGTAGGGGCGTCAGGGTAGACAGGCCTACTACAACTCAGACCACGTAACGCACCAAGCCAAGCGCGCTACACCACCTAACGCACCAAGACAGGGGTGTTAGGGCCAACGGGCCTAAAAGCCTAACATGAACCATGTAACGCACCAGACCAGGGGTGTTACACAATCTGACACACAAGGAGAGGTCTGCAAGGGCTAACCGATCGACATAGTCTTCGAGGTAGACACGGTCTTTGGGGGACTGACAGCCACAATCCTCGAAAACCACCAGAGCGTAATGCACCACCATAGGCGTGTTATAGCCATGTGATGGTCCTATGCTGGTCCGTCACACCAACCCAACCTCGAAGAGTGCAAAATGACCAAGGGAATGTAATGGTCTATCGTGGGACCGTTACACATGTGACGGTCACTGGCACGACTGTTACACAAATCTGGCAAACAAAATAGGGGAACGACAGAATCGGCCCATTCCACGCCCCATTCACACTGAAGCGCAGGGGAAACAGACGCACACAACAATACAACACACCTAGGGTCAAAAAATGGTGCATGCGCACATTAAAACACGAGATCGGGGCGATTCCTACAAATTGACCCTAAATGAGTCACCGAGGTTCCCAGACTCCTACCGGCCCCAAATGACAACCGATCGACACGAAACTTGCGGGAATGGGATCCTGACATCCTAGCAGTCGTTTTGACACTAATTAAGCTAAGAATGGTTGCCATTTTTCGGCGAACCCTACAAACCCCAAAAACTATGATTTTCACTAAATCGGCCCGATCTCCCCCGATCGAGCACCAAACCGCGTACAGGAGTAGGGAAAACATGCAGAACGAAGTAGCGATCCGTCTCCCTACCTCCACCGAAGAAACCGAGTGCTGAGGTGAATGACATATTACAAGAAATGACAACATCACAGATCATTTGATTGACTTGCAAGGCAAATGTTTCTATCATCGTACATATCTCTTGGTGGGCTTGTATCAATTCCATGTTAAGGCTGGCGAGGGTTGTTCAGCTTGGGGAGATTGTGCATGAGTTTTGAGGGAGTTTCTGCAATTCCTTTGGCCTCAGTTTGAGGGCCAGCCCGATCCTGATGTAATGAGATTTTGGTAGGGCACTATGGAGAGAGTATTCCGTGCTATTGAATGTGACGATGATGACATAGTGCACCTATTAAGCTATCAGTTGTAGGGTCTGGCTCTTGTATGGTGGTCTTCAAAGTGGGAGATGACTTTCCAGTCTTGTCTCCTTCAGTAGAATACATGGCTAGAGTTTACCGCAACATTTGGGCATGTCTTCATCCTCGAGTACATCAAGACAGAGCCAACAGGAGACATGCTACAGTTTAGAAGAGGTTGGTAGGCTCTTGCTGACAAGCAGGCGAGAAGAGTTAGGCAACTATGGATTTTCAGCCATGGTGTTTGTGTAGGGCAAATGGCTGGCAGATGGGCTTTTATAGCTAGGCTGTTGCCAATTGAGAGAGATTGGAGATGGCATAAACTATGAGATTATGAGGCCTTTGTGGCTGACTATGTTGTATTCCCCTCGATTAGATTGAGGTCGGTGAGAGTGTTATGTTAGGACTCGAGCTCATCTGTCTATGTTTCTTAATGTTTGGCTAATGGGGTAGAGAAGGGATGTGCCAAGGAGTCGACCAGAGAATTGTGGTCAGCTGAGAGGATCCCATGGTTTAAACTAGGGTTGGAGTTTTGCGTAGGTGCCCTGCATAGAGTGTGAGGCTAGTCATCAATCATGAAAGGTGGTGCCTTGGTTGGCTTGTCAAGTATGTTTATCCCAGTGATGGTAAGGGTTTGTGGTGTTGGTCACATCCCCTTGTTGTGTGAGAATGTATCAGGTGATACTTGTATCCCTGAGGTTTCAATGACTAAGGTGACACCAGCCTTGTCTATTTTCTCGTACCTCACTCATTTCGATCATCAGTATGACCTAGAATCATGAAGCAAGATGATGTGCGTGTTTGTGATTATCTGGCTATGCCACTCAGAAAGGATCATATTGTATGGTCAAAGGTTGTCATCTGAAGGAGTCTTTCCTCCCTATGCTGTATTGCCTGTTGTCTGAAATTTCGTGGATGAAGTTTCTTTAAGGAGAGAGTGATACGGGATGAATGCGACTCTAATGGGCCATGCAAACCTAGGACTCTAGATGAGCACCTGACAGCTCCAAGCGACTAGGGCCAGCGTAAGCACACATGCCGGAGCCACCGATGGCTTGACAACCATGCAGCTCATGCGTAGAAATGCCACAAACAAGACTGCAAGGTCGCACTCATCCCAAGTGAGTGAAACGTGGGGGATCGACTGGTTGAGAAACCTGCCCGGTCAAGGGTAGTCGACTCACTCGCGAGCTCAGATGGAGCCGTAGGATGGCTATCTCTCTCATGCATGCAGTGGTGACTAAGAGAAACTGGCTAGGCATCCTACTTCTCACAAGCAACGGCAAAAAAAGAACAAATACTAGTAGAGCAAGTGGCAAGTTGGGAGAAGGAACCATACCTCTACGCTACCATGAGGGGGAAGACAACCCCGGTACAAACACCAAAATAGTACAGATCTGAGACAGCTTGCCCACTCCTTACAGGGAGGTAAAAGGCTACAACACACAAATATCGGGGTTGACATGCACCGGTTGATGGGCAGCAATCGCCTGTGCTGTGGCACGAACGGTGGAGCTCTGTTCTACTAGCAGACTGGGGCAGACTGGGCACATCGGCGAGGTGACCTGCTCAGGGAACATCCTGGGGCCAGATGGTGGCGGCATTGGTACCATCGTGAAGGGGACTAAGAAGGATATGCTCCAACCTAAGGGTGCAACTTGAAGTGCTACTGGGACGTCGGGGTGGCTTCTGCAAGTCAAGGTGGGCCCTCTATCGGATGGGGGGGCTGGGCTACGCGCTCCAGTGAGATCGACGACCATGGCCTGGTCTAAACTCTACTGATGGCAGGACCACCACCGTTGGAGAGCTGACTCAAAGGAGCATGATCTCCCAAAGACCATATCCAGTCTCCTAGTAGAAACACCAAGAGCAAACTCACACAGTAGGGGGTCACACAGATCAGGGCCCACGAGGCAGATCATAACTAGTGTGAAAAAGGTGATGGGAGGAGGGGCAAACGGGGTTCTGGGAATGTGGTGTGAACATGGGTGTGAGAGGGGGATGTGGAGGGCATACCCATAAATTTTTGGGTCAATCTGAGAAGGCTAAGGGGGCGAAATAAATAAGTTCGCCATGTTCTATCTCTATAGATCTGCACAGGGGACAAATCGCACAGAGCAGAAAAATGGGGTTGGTAGGAGAGGAAGGCGATGGTTTGGAGACATGGCTAGGCTACTGGAGAGAGGGAGAAACGTGGGGAACATGCTGTAAAAATGTGGAGGCGATCTGCTCAATGGAAGGGGGCAGATCCAACTTGGGTGTAGGTTGCTGTCCAGCAGCATAGACTGCAGGGGATGGTGGGCGACCTGCACAGGTTGGGGGAGCGGGTGAGCGAGAGAGGTGTGGCAGCAGCGAGAGGAGGAAGATGAGGCGAGGTGGTGAGGCAGAGCAGTAGCAGCATGGGTGCCAGAAGGAGATTTGGGGCTGGCCTCTCACCAAACCTGAGGGACATCTCACCCCCAAATGCTAGGTGTCGCACCTAGGTGAGCGCTCGTCTCAAGCACTAGTCCTAAGGAGGGAGACAAAAGGGGCACATCCTTTTTTTCACTGAAAATTCTCTTCATTATTTCCCAAAATATATTTACAAGAGAGTATTTAAGGAGAAGGAAACAAAACGTATTGATTCGATCGTCAGATCGTGTTGGAGACTCCATCTCCGTGTGTGTGCTGGGGCGTGTCCCCGTGTTTGTGCAGGCATCATCCTGCGTGTGTATTAGAGCTTGGCTCCATGTTGGGGATTTATCCCCGCGCTGGTTTTCCAGTGTGTGAAGCCACACTGGTTTGGTGAGGGGTAGACATAGGGAGTCCGTCGTGGTCCCAAACCACCTTAAAAATTCATGTGTCTTGTGATTTGCATTGTGGTTGTGTGTTTCATTGCTTAATCTGTTTATATGATCAAGTGAGTTTGGCGAGATTGAGAGAACTTAGTTTACTTCAGTTGGGTGTAGTCAGGTGCATCCTGACCCAGCCTCAGGTGAGTGACGACTGGCATCGTACCACCATCTTCCACACGTTTTGTAGGTTGGAAGGGAAGGCTTGTAAGCTGATTATAGATAGCAGGAGCTACATTAACGCTATCTCCATGGGCACCATTAAACGCATTGGTTTGATGCCCGTGGATCACCCCGCACCATATAGAGTGTCTTGGGTGGATTCCACTTCCATCCCGATTTGACTGCAGTGTTTAGTACTGCCATAATTCTAGGCATACCACGATGCGATCTGGTGTGATGTGCTGCCTATGGAGGTGGGTAGCATCATCCTCGGTAGGGCTTGGCTCTTTGATCAGGATGCCACCCTTCATGGCCGGTCAAACACATGCACCTTCAACCATGGTGGCCACAGGATTACTCTCCATCCTGTCCAGCCGAAGGACCCATCTATCCGAGGACCAGTTGGCCCCAACACTACGACCTCTCCCAGTCAGGGGATAGCCAGCCCCCCCACCTCATCCTCGGCACGGGCCACTACCTCTTCGACTGCTCCTAGCAAAGAGGACCACCATCCAGGAGGTTGATGATGATTAGTCCCAGAGAGATGGAGCAAAAGGTGACCCGGGGTAGCCCTATCCTTGCTGTTGTTGTCTGAGGAGTGGAAGATGTCGCCCCTAGGCTTGAGGATGAGCATCTCCTAGAGATAGTTGTGATCCTGTGGGAGTTTTCAGATGCCTTCCCGGAAGACCTCCCTAGAGGCCTTCCACCTATGTGAGATATCTAGCATGAGATCGACCTCGTCTCGGGCTGATCGTTGCCCAACCTTTCACACTATCGGATGAGACCCAAGGACCATTCCATGAAGAAAGATGGCACATGGAGGATGGGCATTGATAGCCGTGCGATCAACAAGATCACGGTGAAGTATCATTTTTCCATTCCCTGACTAGATGACTTACTGGACATGATGTCAGGAGCCACTATCTTTTCAAAGATAGACCTTCATAGTGACTATCGCCAGGTGCGACTCAGGCCTGGGGATGAATGGAAGAGAGCATTCAAGACGCAGAGGCCCACTATGTGCCTTAAACCCAACAACCAAATGGATGAAGGGTGAGACGAGAAGATAGTGAGTGAGATGACGAAGTTTGAGATCTATAAGGGGGCCACCCCTGAAGATGACCAAGTTTTCGTCAATGTCTGATGAAATTTTGGGAAAGTTCCCCCTAGGCCGAAGGCGTAAGGGGAAACCTGGGTGCACATCCACAAGGAGTGACGGCCCCAACAAAGTGGAGGTGGGCCCCGCAGGGCGACACCATAAGTCTTCAGCGAGAGACCCTTGTCCTTATCTTCACCGGCACACTCCCATGGCGAAGGCTTTGCCGGTACACTCCTCACTCACGTTCGCCGGCACACTAACACCCGCTCGCCTTCACCGGCACGCTAGTGCCCACTCGTGTTCGCTGGCACACCAGTGCCCACCCGTCTTCGCCAGCACACTAGTGGCCACTCGCCTCACCGACACACTAGCGCCCGTCCGCTTCACCGGCACACCCGTGCGCTCGCTCACCGGCACACTCGTGCACTCGTTCCCTGGCACGCTCGTGCCCCACTCGCTTCACCGGCACACTGCTTGTTGTGCCCTTCGCCGATGCACTCGCCAGGGGGCCTCGCCGGCACATCCGGCACCCCCGTCCGCGGCACGCCCTCCCGGCGGCCATTCCCGACACCGGAGATGAAGGAGAAGAAGAGGAGAGGGAGAGAAAGAGAAAAGGAGGGAGAGAGGAGAAGAAGGAGAGAGAGAGAGAGAGCCCTAGGGCTCCGTCTCATCATCTGACGCGAGAGAAGAGGGAGAGGAGGAAGAGAGAAAGAGAGAACCAGGGGGGAAGGGAAGAACAGAAAGGAAGGGGAAGGGCGGCCGTGACCGTCCCCTTACCCAGACAGCAACGACGACGACGGCGATGCTCGGCGACGGAGAAGAAAGGGGGAAGAGGACGGGGGGAAAGCCTTCGCTCCGTCGACTGGGAGAGAGAGAGGAAGAAGAGAGAGGGAGTTCAAACGGTGGGGACCGTTTGAATTCCCCCCTCCTCTATTTATAGGGGGAGGCCAAAGCGAAAAAGGGAGAAAATACACCCGGTAGGGGAGTATGTTGACTGCTGCTCCTGGGTCGATCAGGACCCTGTTGATAGGCTGCCCATTCAGCTGCCCCTTCATGTAGAGCAGCCTGTTATGACTATAGGTGGGCAAGAGCATGTCATCCTCTGTGAAGGCCACGGTCACCTCCGGGGACATCTCTGCCAAACAGGCTTCAAGGTGTGCTGGCGTCTAGAGTGCGGTGATGATGGCTTGTCATGTTTCTTCATCCAGGGATAGCATCTCCCAGACGGTGAACCGAGTCAGGATCTTCTTGAGATGCCTGACTATTCGGTCGGCAGCCCAAACCTTGAGCAGCTTCATCTCTTCGACCTTGCCGCGTCCGCCCCCAACCTGGGCCTGGGGCGCCGGGTCAGAAGGTGACTCCTTCGTTGGATCTGGCACAGCTACCTAAGCCTGCGGGGCCTACTGGGCCTCCTCTTTTTCCTTCATGAATTCAGCGAGGTTAGGGATGTCATCAAATTCTTCCACCGGTTGGGACGGGACCACGGCCAGTAGAGTCGGAGGATTACTTGCAGGCGGAGCCGGGCGACTGCTGGCTCCCTTGGTTGGCTGGGGTGCTTGTGGGCACACCTGCTTTTCTGTGCAGGCCCGAAGGAACTCGATGAAAGACGGAGCGCCCTGACTCTTCAACTTTTCGGGATAAAGACCTGACGGTGGGGGGGTCTCCGTACCTCGAACCTTGGGTTCGGGGACTTGGTACAGCTGCTCGCCCCTTAGCATGATTTTACGGTTGTCCTGAGGTGGCATCCCCATTTCTTCCCCGATCGGGTGGCATGCTGGGAGGTGGATGCTTCGGCCTGATTCACTTCCGGCGGATCACAGGATGCCCCTTCTTCTTCTTCCTCTAGAGAGAGGGTAGTGTCTAACAGCACCGAGAGGGTGTTGCAGGCGACAACGACCTCCTTTTTCTTCTTACTTCCGGGTCTTCTCTTTTTCTTCTTCTTTTCTGCAACAGTCGGTGGCTGCTCTTGAGGGAATTCGCCCCACAAGGGAGGCTCTTGTTCTGCTTGAGCTTCTACTTCGGAGGTCAGCTCGAGGAAACGAGGAGAGGTAGAACGGATACCTTGGAAGTAGAAGGTCGGCCTAC
The DNA here is from genome assembly GCA_024336825.1 of Amorphophallus titanum. Lineage (NCBI taxonomy): Eukaryota > Viridiplantae > Streptophyta > Magnoliopsida > Alismatales > Araceae > Amorphophallus > Amorphophallus titanum. The sequence continues at coordinate 51,094 of JANBPO010007832.1, read as the reverse complement.
GAGGATGCTGAAAGTAGACCCTCTACGTTCCACAATCTACCACCGCTCCATGGGCCTCGAGCCAATCCATGTCCAAAATCACATCATAGTCCCGAAGCTGCAACGCATATAGCCTGCCTAGCAAACTCTGACCTTCGATCCAGATCGAAACATTCTCAAAGCAAAATGGAGTGACCATGAAGTCACCAGATGGTAACTCCACCATCAAATCGTAAGACATCTAGGAGATCGGGCCCTCAACACTCCGCACGAAATCCTCTGAAATAAACTAGTGTGATACACTGGAATCAAACAAAACTCGCGTCACGTAACCCAAAATCATAACAGTACCTTCCACAAGCTGCGATGACTCTGCCTCTGCCCTGGTCATGTAGGAAACCTAGCCTCGAGCTCTCTGCCTACCCGCACTCGCTGACCATGGTAGTGGTAGATACTGCCCTTGCTGCTGAAACTACTGCTGTGGGTACTGCTGTTGCTGCTGCGAAAACTGGGGTGGCTGACGAGGTCGCTACCGGCAGTCATGCGCCATGTGACCCGACTGGTCACACCTGAAATAGATCACCGGTGCCAAACACTGCCTGCCTGGATGTGACTCGCCACAACGGGGACACCCCGCACGAGAACCACCGACTGACCCCTGCCACTGTAAAGGTGTCAGCTGCTGGACACTGGCCGAAGAAGCCTGCCACTGCTCTTGGCCCTCCTTCTTCTTCTTCCAGAAACCCTTCTTGAAGAACCTCTTGATCTTGGCACCGAAAGATGTAGAACCCATCGCTGAAGATGCCAGAGTCGAAGCTCCCGAACTACCAGAAGGAGGCTGAAACGCACTCTACTGCTGGGTAGTCATCTGGTGGCTGCGGCTTGACAAGGACTGCACCTAGCTAATCGATCCTCGTGTCCTCTGCATATCCAGCTCCAAAGACGCTGCGATAAGAGAAGCCGTCTCCAAATCAGAGGCAACGTTCGCGATCAAATGGTGCCTCAGCTCCTGCCTCAAGCCCTGGACGAACCAGTACGCGGACTGGCAGCGTGGTGGGATGAGGGTGACCTCCCAGGCGACTAACAGCTCGGAGTACCTTCACAGCTACCGGGAGGTGTACGGCAGCCGGCCCTAGATGAGGGTCCTAGGGGTGAGTAAATGAGAGTGCACTTATTTTCCTATATGATGCATGTTTATTTTTATGCAACTAATCATGTGATGAATGCACGATGCACGGGACCTAGTGGCGATGGATGCCTAGGTCCACCTACACAGCTTGGAGGCCCAGTTGGCGGCCGCACGAGCTGATTTAGCGACCCTGGTGAGTGGTTAAATTAAAATGCATGTGAATTCCTATTTCTATTGATGATTACCCACTGACGATCTTTCTTTGGATGCAGCGTGCCCAGCAGGGAGCGGTGGTGAGGGATACCGGCGGTGCCTTGAGCTCGAGGGGACCGAGCACCGGGACCGGGGGATTAAAGGAGCAACTGGCAAGCGCAGTTGCTCGAGCGGAGGAGGCTGAGCGGGATCTTGCCGCACGGGTAAGCCTTTAAACTCAAATATTCAATTATGCCCTTATTTATCCATGAAAGCTTATGATTTTCTTTTATGCCCTTACCCAGACTGAGGAGCTCCATGATGCGCTCACCTGTGTGGTGAGACAGCATCGCGACCGCAGCGTGCTAGTGAGTTTTATTTTGAATAATGTTCATGATATTCTTCAATTTTTGCAAAGATTAATGAGAATGTAATGCGATGCAGGCAGCAGAGATGGCAGAGGCGAAGAGGCAGCTAGCGGTAGCGCGCTCAAGGATCACCTCCCGCGATGAGCGGATAGCCGAGCTGGAGGGGATGTTGAGTCAGCGGGGGACAGAGCACGACCTCGCAGCACGGGTAAGTCAACAACATTAATTTCAATTAAGATTATGATGAAATAAAACTCAAAACTGATAGTTGACTTGATTGAATGCAGGAGGCCGAGCTACAGGACGCGAGCACCCGGGCCACCTTGGTTGGGGCCGAGCTCGCCATCCGTGACCAGCGGGTCACGGAGCTAGAGGAGGAGGTGGCCCGCCTCACCGCTGCAGCGGTGAGTTGGCCGCCGACTTCGGCCCGTTCGGTTCGCTATTGTGCTTGCTTGTGTAGGTCCAAGGTTGTGTCACATCACATTAACTTAGCGCCCATGGCCTTTCTAGCCTTAGCTGAGAGGTATGACCTAGCCCTTCTGTCTAAGCCAAAAAAACCTGATTTCCTTACATTAGTAGAATCCCAGTACGGATGATACCATTAACTCGGTGCCCATGGCCTCTCTGGTCTTAGCCTCTGGGTATAACCTAGACCTTCTATCAAAGTAAGAGAAACTTGGTTTCATTGCATTAGTAGAATCCCAGTACTAAGGATAGCATTAACTCAGCACCTATGACCTTTCTGATCTTCACCAAGGGGGATGACCTAGGCCTTCCGTTTAAGTAAGAGAATCCTGATTTCCTTGCATTGGTATAATCCTAGAACTAATGGTACCATTAACTGGACGCCCATGGTCTTTTTGGTCTTAACTGAGGTGTATGACCTTGACCTTTTGTGTAAGTCCTAGAAACCCAATTTTATTGCATTGGTATAATCCCAGTACCGATGATACCATTAACTCGGCATCCATGGCCTTTCTGGTCGTAGATGAGAGATTTGACCTAGACCTTTCATCTAAGTCAGACAAACCTGATTTCCTTGCATTGGTTCAATGTTAGTACTGATGATACCATTAACTCGGTGCCCATGGCCTTTGTGGTCTTCGCCTAGGAGTATGACCTAGAACTTCTGTCTAAGTAAGAGAAACTTGATTTCCTTCCCTTGGTACAATCCTATTACTGATGATATCATTAACTTGGTGCCCATGGCCTTTCTGGTCTTAGCCGAGGGATGTGACCTAGACCTTCCGTCTGTGTCAGAGAAACCTGATTTCCTTACATTGGTGCAATTCTAGTTCCGAAGATACCATTAACTCGACACCCATGGCCTTACTGGTCTTACTCTAGGGGTATGACCTAGACCTTTCGTATAAGTTAGAGAAACTCGATTTCCTTGCATTGGTACAATCCCAGTACTGATGATACTATTAACTCGACACCCATGGCCTCTTTGGTCCTAATCAAGAGGCAGGAAGAGAAAAAAAGTAGAAATCTAGCAGTATACTCATGTATTAGATTACATGTCATGGTTTATACTTATCAAATTTTGAACACGTGTATTTACTAAATAATCAACAGAATAACGTCTATTTACATGGTCATGCAATTGAATAGCACCCTATATGCGGGCGCCTTTTCACTGGAACCTAGAAAACGTCACAGAAACCTACTCAATCCATACTATAAGACCTATGTGCATGCACATGCTCTGGTATTTATTAGATTGGGCTTGAACTTGAGAACACCTACCTTGATTGGGTTGATTTGGACTGACGAGATTGAAGAGAAAGTAAGATCTACAATAGCAATGTTCCCTGAAATGATACTTTGTTCTGGAACTTTGAACAGAGGAACTGGATGGCAGCACTGCAGCTTCACAATGACAGTTGCTCGATCAGAAGGGTAAGGAAAGCAGTAGTAATGGTCAATAGAGGAAGAGGCAGCCCACTTCCTCTGATGCAGAGATGAACAGTAAGAGTAGTTCCTATTGCTTCAGCGGTCATCGGTGAAGGAGACACAGACTCCTCCCAGCCAGAGGAAGAATGGGGCAGGAGCAGTTATCTGGCAGAGCTGCTAGGAAGAAGAACCAAGGCCTCTTCTCCACGAATCTCTAGAAGAAGCAATGAGCAGGGAGGAAGAACACCAGAGGTAGATGAAGCAGTAGCCGGTGTTCGATCGAAGGGGCAGGGTATTTATAGAGGTGAAATCCCTACTGGAGGATTGGAGTTCTAACGGGATTTATATTTCCTAGTAGGAATCCTATTGATATTAAACCTTCCTACGTATTACACCTTCCAGATCGAGGCCTTTCCGATTAATATCCTTCTTCCCTGTTTGAATGGAACACTGCCATCGAAGCTTCTGTTTTTCCCTCTACAGGAATATAGCGCCCAGAGGAGGGGCGCCCTTCAAGAAATGGCACCCATTCATGGGGCCCTATTTCCTTAAATGGCGCCCTAAGGGGAGGCGCCCTATCTTCTTGGCCCATTTTTGGGTCCTTCTTCCGTGTAAAGCCCAATATGTGTATCTAGATCACTGCTGCTTTGATTGCCGCCCTTAGCCATCAAGCATTGGTTTTTATTTCCAAGACTGGCAAGCTTCAATTTGTCCACTATTTCAGTTGCAAAACTGCAATCATGAAAACAAGAGTGGAATGCCCTATTAGTAGTTGCCCTAATCATTTCCATAGCTTTCCAGTTTTGATCACACATGGATCTATGTTTGTCAGCCCATTTAGACTTGTCCTTAGGCAGTTTGTGTGGACCATGTGAAATTAACTTCCACAGATCCAGATTATTCAATATAACATAGGCACGCAGGCTGCTATACCACAAGTTAACGTCAACACCATCAAACACCAGTGGATTAGCCATAAGAAGGATTTAAGAAAAGTCAGCCAGACACACGAGATAGCAAATGAGATAAGCACAAAGGAGCACAAGGATCACTGCAGATCGTTGGATCTGTAGAACCAATAACCCGCTCTGATACCACTTGTTGGGTTGATAGACCAGGATTCAGAGGGGGGTGAATGAATCCCTTCAAAAACTTATAGCAGAATAAAACTTTTGACCACACTCAATGCGACTTATTAAAACTAAAGACTCAGCACAAATGTGTCTCTCAGGCACATAGACAAACACTTAGCAATAATTATGAGTTCGAACAGAAATCACCCACAGACGTGCTCCTAATGAGGAGTACACAAATAACCTGAGAATGGGGTAGAAGATATGGATGATCATGCCACAAGCAAACCACTGCACAAAAATTTTTCAGGTGGTTCGGTCAACCTGACCTACGTCCACCCCTCACCCCAAGCTGGAGTGAGGCTTCCCTAGCAACAGCAAGAACCGCAGACTCAGTCTGCAACAGATGCTGACACACAGCTTGACCAGAGGAACAAACTCCTCTCTTCCTCCACCAAGGAGGGACCAACCAGTGACACAAAGTCACTCTTCCTCCAACCCGGAGGGGAACACCTAGTGACACCAAGTCACTAGAACCAGAGACAGATGTCTCTCTTCCTCCAGACCAGGAGGGAAGCCACAGGTAGCAACCACTACCTGCAAACCCGGAGTCAGAGACTCCCTTGCTCATAGGATGTGCGGTCCCACGACTGGCCGCACATACCCATTGCGCGCCAAGCCATTGGGCGGTCAGGCCTTGGCCGCACAAGGGGTGCCCACTGCGCGCCAAGCAGAAGGGCAGTCGTGCAAGGGCTGCACAAGGGATAAACGGGCCCTGGTTCGACCGTTTTTCTCTCGCTAGCGCGAAAATGGCGAACCGGCTGGAAAACTCCATTTTTGGCCCCATACAAGCCCCACGGAGGGGGAAACGCAAGGAAATCGACCCCCAAGCCCCCTAGCATGCTTCTACGCCCTTGAAACGTGGAATCAGGGCGTAAAACGGCGGATCGGGCGAACTCTCCCTGCAACAACATGGTTTTCCCTTCCCGGCATGATATCACCATCTCTCGGCCTCGCCTCGGCGTACAAACCACGGGAATGGAAAGGCAATGAGCTAGGGATCGTCACCCTACCTTCAAACCGCGTCAAGGCGCATCGATCCAAGCTCGAACCCATGAAGATTGTCGTTAGAATCTCGTTCCACCAAGCTTCCCACGCTCACCGCATGCCGCCGGGATCATCCCGCCGTCACCCACGTCCTCGCGCGTCGCCCCACGCCGTCTACAGTTGGAGGGGACGCCGCCACGGTCGAACGAGAGAGAGAGAGGGAGAGGGCGGCCACGGTGGGGAGAGGAAGAAGAAAGAAAGAAGAAGAAGAAAAAGAAAAGAAAATGGGGGGTTTTATAGAAAAGCTAGAGTTTCAAAAAAATACCAAAAAATAAAAAATCACGCTCCTGCGATCCTCGGAACGCACCGATCACAACGGTACCACTCACACCCGGGTGAACGACCGCGTTTGCCCATAGCGGGGTTCTATAGGATTTGTCAAAAATTGGGTTGGGCATCGAAAAAATGCCTGGAATGCCTCTGGGCCTCCGAAACAGCTTCGGATCGTGTCGATCCGAACACGAAAGACGTCCGACATGCACAGTCGGACACAACAGAGCCAGACACTTCGAGAAAACAGATTTGGGACCCAAAAATAAGGATCCGAAAGGTTCGGGACCTTACACTAGAGGTTTCAACAATCAAACAACAACATGCACGGACTTGGTGGTCAACTCAAGAACATGCACGGACTTTGGTGTTCACACCAAACATGCACAGACTCAATGAAGTAAAACTTGCAGATGTAAAACGTGCACAGACTCAACTTGAGTACGTGCAACATGCACGGACTTTGGTATTCACACCAAACATGCACGGACTTTGTTTGAATAAGAGACTTGTGCATGGACTTTGGTTGTCAAACCAAAACAAGCACGGACTCATAGTGCAGGGACTTTAGTTCGGAAGAAACGTGCACGGACTTTGTTGGAAAAGATGCATGGACTCTACTTGAACAGAAACGTGCATGGACCTTATATGCACGGACTTTGTGTGTAGTTCCACGAGAACTTGCACGGACCTTATATGCATGGACTTGTGTGCAGTTCCACGAGAACTTGTACGAACTTGTGTTCTATTCCACGAGAACTTGCACGGACCTTACATGCACGGACTTGTGCTTTCATCGCAACTAAAACATGCACGGACTAATGTGATCAACATGAAAACTTACACTGACTCAATAATGCATGGACATTATGTTTGCAGTTTATGCATGGACACAACATGCACGGACTTGAACGCATAGGGAGACAACCTGCACGAAATTCATACATGTAAGGACTTTATGTGCACTAGCTCAATACATCGAGCAAGATCCTTTCTAAGTCCAAAACCCAAACCTGCACGGGCTTGAGAGGCAGACGAACAACATGCATGGACTTTGTTGTGCAAATGCATGGCAGCCAAATAAACAAAACATGCATGGACTTTGAATGCAACTAAAATAGACTTAACAGACCATGCATGGACCTTATGATGAACAATTAGATGAACATCTGACAAAAAAATAGCATCAAAATACATACACCATCACTTTAACTAAAGGTCATTAATGTTGACAATCATCAAAATAGGATTTACAGCATTTTCCACCTTTTTGATGATGGCAACACTAGACACTAATGGACCGTACAAAGAGGATGATATATTTTGATATGTCAAGATGTTTGGTCAGATGTCATGCATGCAACAGGCTAATGCTTGATGAGGTGGAGGATGAGGTGGAGGGTGAGGTGGCAAGGAGAGGAGAGAGAAAGGGGCCGCCCCCTAGAGAGAGAGAGAGAGAGAGAGAGAGAGAGAGCAAGAGAGATTTAACATTCATAGACAGAAAGTCACATTTCTGTAAAGTCCAACAACTTCCTTTTAGATCTGGGTAATCTTAATGGCTACATCTCTTGGTTAGTAAAGATGACAGATTTCCCTAAGTGACAGAATCTAATGACAAACTCTCCCTGAGAGAATGCATAAACATTTGGGAAAGACTTGTCAAAGTAGGAATAGATGAGACAATAGGGATGGAGAAGTCAAGAAAGCAATAGATGAGTGGGAGTAGTAAGGAAGAAAACCACATAGAGATAGGAGTAAGACTTGGGACAGATTTACAGACAACCAGCCTTACATGCTTCTAATCAACCAACAACTTTCTATATGTAGAGCACAGCAGCACACAACAGTCCGCCTGTACAAGTGCAGTAAGGTTGAGGTTTCTCTCATGTGCTACAGCTAACAGTGAACAAATTCGATGTTCCTTATATGTGCTTTAACTAGCTAGCATGATGAGATCAGTGCACCTAACACCTGCATTGACCTATTGCATAGCAAAGTCTGTGCAACTTTCATATGCATCGACTTGCTGGCTTGTTCTGACACGGTGTTCGGCCAATCAAAATAGCACCATTAACTCTACTGATTTGAGACTTCACCAACACAACAATTCAACCAGCAAAAGTAGTAATGCATATAGTCTGACAACCAGAGATAGTCCAATATATCTGACAGAGTTGACATAACTCCCCCTCACTGTGTGCAAAGTTTTAGCCAAACAACAGTCCCTTTTATCTTTGTACACAACAATGTAGTAATGAACTTCAAATAACAGATTTATCACTAAATGTAAATTTTGAACCCTTGGTACTTGGCGGAGACTAGCCTCTACGCATGATGTGAGTTTCCAGACAGAAAATGATCTATCATTCTCCCAATGTACCATTTGATATACCAAAGGGTCATGCAGACTTATGCATCTACTTATGAATATGAGTACCTGAATTGTTTAAACTAAGTAGTAATATTATAACTCTAAAGTCTACGAAATTAAAAGTTAAATTCAATACTCACATGAGGAGGTTGTGCTGTGCTCGAGGGTGCTCCTTGAGTCAAAATTTTTGCTTGGGAGAGGAGGGTAGCAACTGCCCGAGTAATGTGTGCCTCGATGCGTGTCTCAATGCCATCTACCTCATTTCAAACGATGGATCTAATATGACTCGTAGAAGTGCCGGTGGAGGGAGTAGAGAAGGAACTACTACTGGGCTAGGAACCCAAGGAATAACTCACCCAAACACACCTCAGATAATTTATCCTACCCTGTTATCAAAGTGGCCCTTAAGGAGGATAAGATTGAGATACTCACCCTTATCCTCCAAACAGGCAAGCCCTAACCAAATGGGATGACTTATTCGCACCGGGCTACCTCACCAAGTTAGGGGGCTGAGTGTGTGAGAGAAAACTGTGGAGTCCATAATTTTCTATCATATCTGATTGTTGTTTTGCCTCTACTAATCCGAAAACAAAGAGGCCAAGATAAAAGGGAGATGATTAGGTACCCCACATTGATGACCTAGTCCCGTACCCTTCCACTGGTGAATTCATGAGAAAGAGAGAATGGGGAACGGGTGGGTGGTGTCTTTGACATCACATAGTTAACACGATTCCTTATGTAGGTTCTATGCCTTTTCTTGTTTCTCAAAGTCTCCCAAGGTCCATCACAAACAATCATACATACTACTCATACGTGAAGGCCTCGATTAACTTACTTACCCTTTTGTAGCCTCATAGGAGAAATTATTCAAGTTCATTGCTATAGATGTATATGCACCAAAAAAGAACATTTGCATGGGACATCATGTGAAGCAGGATTATTTGTTGAAACATGCACAAGCATCCTAATCACACTACCAAACAATTGATGAGTCCACCCAAGGATTGGACTGACTGATGCCTTTGTCAAGAGACTTGTCAAATTGCCACGAGAATAGAAAAAAATATTTCATTGAATAATTAATGGAGTCGATTGCCATGAGAATTGGATGGTTCTGAGCTCCCCATCCATATTTTTTATTTTTTATTATTATTATTTATCCCCTTTTGTGAATTTGTTGTTATTATTATTATTTGTTGTGTTTGGGGTATGTGTGGGAGGATCGAATCGGTGCAATGCCCGGCAGAATCTATGCAGTGGAGGGTTGAGTCTGTGCAAAGGAGGTTTAAGGTCGGTGCAACCAAGACAGGGTCTATGCAGGTTGGACTGGACAGAAGAAGAGGTTTGATGCAAACTTGAAGGTGTGTCGGCAGAAGGGGAGTCAAGCGTACCAGATGGAGGCCAGACTGGCGTACCGTGGAGGAGCCAAGGGAGGTGTACCGGGGAAGGCCACGACTAGGTTTGCCGGATAGGGGCTGGGAGGGGTGCACTGGCCTGGGCTCAAGAAGAGGTGTACCGGGGAAGGTCTGGGGCTGGGTGTGCCGGGCAAGGAGGCTGAGGATGTGCCGGCCAGGGCACGACTGGGTGTGCCGGCCACGGCATGGCCGGGTGTGACGGGCTAGCGGGGGTTGGAGTGTGCCGGGCAAGAAGGCTGGGGATGTGCCGGTCAAGCTCCGGAGAGGGTGTACCGGGTAAGGCCTGAGCTGGGGTGTACCGGGCAAGGCCCGGCCGGGGCGTACCGTGCAAGAGCTAGGCAGAGCGGGTCGGGCAAGGCGCAGGAGAAGGTGTACCGGACAAGGAAAGGGTTAAGTGGGTGGAGAGGAGTTGAAAGTGCGCCGGGCAAGGCACGGGCAGGGGGTAGATTGGTTCAAGGGTCAATGCAGCGGGGTGGGGTCTATGCAGGTAGGGTGAGGCCAAGGGGAGGTCCCCCTTATTCACGAGGCTCACGTGAGGGGTTTTCCCCTTTTTTATTCATGGAGTGGATGTGTGAATTTGATTCGGTTTTCTTGTATTCACGTGGGCCATGTTCGTAGCTATGTTCGGCAGTCCGTTGTATTGGTGCGAACATTCAGTTATTCGGGATCTCCGTGGTTCCCCTTTTTTGTTATTTCGATAAAGTCGCTTCATTGTTAGTTATTCTATTTATTTGTTATTCCTTTTTGCATTATTGCTTTTCTTTTATTACTATTGCTACGAGACTGCAGGATGTGTCGACCGGGAGAAGCCAATCTTCAGTTTCTTTCTTGCCCCGTTGAAATAGGGATACAGAGAAGAGTCTTTTTTTCCGGACTGCCTGGCGATCCATTTCAAACATCAGATTTCCATGGGGTGGTTTGCCGAGCTGAAGGCCACCGACGCCCACACATTTAGACCTGGAGCTGTGGAGTTTATAGACTATGTGCTGCAGCATTACACTCCTATCTTGATCAAGGCCGGCGTATATCATAGCGTATACACCTCAAGGTACCGCTACCCTATCTCCAGGGGTGTATGCTGCGGCATGATCGAAGTATTCTGCCTTGAGTACAATACCTTCTATACTTCAGAGGGAGAAACTTATTTGGACCTTTGGAGACTTTCGTAGCTCAGTGGCTTGCCAATCAACGGAGAGCCGTACGAAGAAGTTTGCTAGTCAGATTGGCTGAAAGATCAGACCGACGACAAAGGCTAGTATTTGACATGCTTTGCTTATCGCTACCTAATGAAGGCGTATCGTACACTCTGCCATTCATCATATGATACGAGGGAGGCATGCAAGCCTGGAGAGAAGAGGCGTGTGCAGATGGGCACTTGGCTCCAGCATTTCTTCTGTGGGGAGCAGAAGTATGAAGACTTTCCCACTGTAGCATCGACTGCCTTGAGGTGGAAGAAAAGAGTCCGATGACGGGCCGCTTTCCCATCGAACTTGAAGGGAGGGCAACAAGGAGGCCCAAACCCTGCTGGCGTTGATGCAGTCACGCACTATGCTGCATATCTTACTTATTGGATTTGTTCTTTGCTCTTCTGCAAGGTGACGAGAGCGTGATTAGGGCGGAGGCCATCTATCCCGCCTGTCTGATGGCTTGGGGAACGAAGTTGTCCCTTTGCCCAGTGGCTTTATGCCTTATTTATAAAATGCTAGGAGACTTGCACAGGACCCGTCTCCCCAGGAATTTACAGACCGTAGGTCTGTTGCACTTCTTCAATGCTTGGGTCTGCACTCTGTTTACAGAGGCCATTCCTCGGGGGCTACAATCAAATCACCATGTTCCAATGGCTGTGACCCCAGCCATCCCCTGCACCTGTCCATCATACCAACAACCTCCCCTCCACCTCCCACAGCCATTAGCCCTCACCGCTTCTCAATCCCATCACCCCCCACTACACCTATCACCCTCCTACACATCCAGTTCGCAGGCAGCAGTAGAAGACCCAAGTTGTCGAGTCTGTTCCAGGGCCATTCAGAATCTTATGGAGGTGTACCATACATCTTCAGAAAGGTCTTAAAGTCAGCTTCGATGCTGAGATGATCTCGCCTTCATCAGAGTTCGTGGCTGTCCGGGAGGTCCATTCTTGCCGGAGCACGCGACTGGCATCTATGGGAAGATCTGAGCACCAGTGCAGAAGCTTCTACAGCCGCATCTCTCCTCCCCTGGGTGCGTCACTTGGCCGGAGCGTTCTCCTACCAGTCCTCTTTCCAACCTAATTGACGGAGCCTCATTTGGAGTCCGGAGCTATCCGTTCCGAATTTTCTCTCTCGGGTACGCAGGTCAGTCCATACAGAACCAACACTGATACCTGGCTACTGTTCACCCTCTATGTCTCTACACCGACCTCTCCTGGAGACCTTCCTGGTTGATATTGAAGAAGACTCATAGACGGACGTGTCGGCTTTGGTCCCGCACCATTCCGACTCCGGGAGCATTCATGACAGCGCCAACTTCCTGCTGCTGCGCCCTGTGGACAGAATCAGCCAGAGCAGAGCCGCCCTGCTACCGAGTCAACCACGACCAGCGACGTCTCCAAGCCGTTCCCCAAAAATTTTGGAGACTTCCTGAACCAGATAGTGACGTATTGGCGCTGGTTTCGGCGTCATCCGAGTTCACCACAGACCATGGAGCCGTCAACAGCAACCGGTGGTCAGCCCGTTCCTGAAGCTGGCAGAATCGACCGAGTGACTTCTTTGGCAATCTTGCGGTCTTCTTCCCCACCCCACCTGGCCGGCTTAACGCCCCTCCCTGCATGGAGGTAGTATTTTGGTATAACCTTAAATTCCCTTCCCTTAGTCCAACCCCCCCTGTGCGGGGAGTAGTGCTTGTATTGTTAATAGGGGAAGCGGCAGCTTCTCTAGGAGGTCCCCTCTTTGGGTCTATGATTGTCTTTGAATGTTGGATGGGGATTAGATTGAAATTCTTACCCAAAGAGGATGTCTCAACAACTAGCCGCATATTCGGGAGCCACCCACTCTCCTTCATTGGGGGTGCATCTGGGTTTTTTAAACAGGTTGAATGTCGGACTGTGGATAAGAAGACAAGGGATGATTGGCGGCTCTTCCTCAACACCTTGTCCCTTGACAAGTTCGTGATGCGACCATGGGCTCTTCAAGGCACTACTCTCAGATTACCCCGGTGACTGGCCCTGGATCTTCAGCTAGTGGGGAACACTACCTTGGCGCTATACAACCCCCACCGGTGCTATTTTCAAATTGGACTTCCCTGCACTATGGTTCCAGCACTCTCACACTACCCTCCCCTTCAAGCTTGGAAGATCGAGACCGAGGAGGATGAGCAGGCGATTCGGAGTGCTCTAACCATGTGGGAGATCAGCCGAGTCTGCACCTTGTAGGTGAAAGTGATAGAAAATGAGGAGGATTATCGATCTTACGTGAAGACATTGCGCAAGATCCGGCCCCGTGCAGATGCGAAATTGAATGTTATTTGAATTCCATGATCATGTACTTGAAAGTTTGAAAGAATGATGTATTATGGAAATGAAAATGAATGAATAAGAGGATTGATTGAATGGATTATAGTGAAAATGTCTCCTTTGGCATGGATGATCAGATGGAATAGAGTTCTCTATTTGGAAAATGGTCCAGCAAAGGATCGCCAAGCTCGCCTAACGGTCTAGCGATAGACCGCAAGGGAAAGGTCTCAGGAAAAACTGTGTTTTTTGGCTCTCGGGAATGGCATGCGGTCGCTGATTGACCGCTAGGAATGGCTTAGCGGTCAACCAAAGGACCGCAAAGGGTGAGAAACATAGAAACCTGAGAGTTCTAGTTCTTGGGTGAGGGTAACGGTCTCCACTTGACCGCTAGGAAGGCGTAGCGGTCTAACAAAAGACCACAAGGAAAAAGAACAGAGAAACTTGCGAGCCTTCGATCCTGGAGCATTGAATCCTATCTGTGGTTGAGAAAACTAAGAGAACTGCACAGGTTTCAGCCTTTGAGGATAGTCTTGAACCACATGCCCAGGTTGATCACAATGAAAACAAACCACCAGCATCGAACATGGTCTGCCCGCATGGCTACCACCACATCTCGAACACAGTCTCGACTGACTTGTTGTTGACCCCTGATGCTGGATGGAAGAAGGTGTTGTTTCCTGCTGCACGGTACCAGAGGAAGCTTGACGGTCATACCGCTTCTTGGACTTTTTGAACATCCGCCGGAATTTGGACTTGGTAAAAGAAGTGCCACTGGTAGCAGGAATATAAGATAGGACTCCTGTCACACTCGGCTGACTGACCTGTTGGTGCTGCACACTAGGCTGAACTGAGTCAACTTGGGTACACCCTCGGGATCTTGCCATGTCCAGTTCTAATGCCATAGCTACTTGATATGCTGCATCCATCTCTGCCACTCGGGTTGCTATCAGCGGCTGCCTCAACTCTGCCTTCAACCGATATAGAAATTGCTTGATTTTTAAACCTTCATCAGCAAGAATATAAGGTGCATATCAACCCAATTCCATGAACTTGTTGCGATATTGCAAGATTGTCATGTCGCCTTGAGCCCATTCCATAAACTGGTACATCTTGTCCACTTTGAGATAAGCCAGACTGTAAGTACGTTCGAACGACGTGACAAATTCCTTCCAAGTTATTTGACGAAGCGGACGAGATCTAAAAGTAACTTCCCACTTCGTGGTCTACCACGCGAGTGCTGCTCCTTGTAATTGGAATGTAGCCAGCATCACTTTCTCATCTTCAGTGCATTCCATTGAACGGAACACAAGTTCAGTTGCATCTAGCCAAACTTTAGCTTCATCTAGATTTGCTTGCCCTTCATATGTTGGTGGATGGAATAGCAAAAATTCTTTCAATGCTCTGCCATGACCACCTTGAGGCACGTCATCACTAGGGGCAGGATCAACTTGGACTCAACCTGGATAATGTGGGCATTCCTCGCCTCTCCACAATTTTTTCAAGGCTTGGATTACTCATCGGCTTGTGCCATTGTATTCGATCGAAGTATGATGAATGTACCAGAATCAGTCTGAGCAAAGCGAGACACTGAATCAATAAATCAAAGCACTGAACACAAGAGACCCACTCTGAAATGCACCACGAAGGTCGCAAGATCTGCTGCAGATCGTTGGATCCAAAAATGTAGCGACCCGCTCTAATACCACTTGTTGGGATTGGTGCGATGAATTCAGAGAAGGGGTGAATGAATTCCCTTCAAAAATCTTGCCCAATTAAAATTTCTAACGAAGGAGCAGTTAAAGAATAAGATGCGGAATTAACTGACTCGCTAAGTCAACTAAAGTACTTATAGATAAGTGTATTAGTGACTTAGGAGCAATGACAGAGAGATTCTCGATATGGTTGTCAAACAGACGGTGGGCAACCCAATACTTCAAAAACCAATGATGGAACAAGAATAATCGATCCTATTTCTCTGAACGAATTACTTCACTCAGGACGGGAACCAAGTGCTAGGAGCGCAAACCAACAACTCACTAGAAAACCAAACCGTGCCTAAGGATGCATCTAGCGAAACACCCAGATAAGGCAAACAATCAACAGTGCACAAGGAATTTTAAGGTGGTTCAGTCCACAGACCTACGTCCACCTCACACTCCAACAAGAGTATGGCTTCCCGCTGATACACAGCTTAACAGCTGGGTCTCACAGCTTGCCTACATCCGCTGAGCATCATAGCTTGCTTCCGCTGGGCAATACAACTTAGCCATCCGCTGACTGACAGCTTGAACCGCTGGGCTTTACAGCTTCGCCGACTGCTGGGCACTACAGCTTCGCCATCCAGAGGAATCCTCCTCTGCTACCACTGAGCGTCACAGCTTGCTCTGCTGTCAAACAGCTTGAAAGAAAGATGAAAAGAAAACAAGGGATGGGAAAAGCACAGCGACTGAAAGCTGTAAATTAAATCAAGACAGATGTGGCTCCCAAGGAGCTGACTGGCCTGGATTTGATCCACGGTCCAGTAGAGACTGCAAACTCTCGATCTCTCTCTTTCTTTCTTCCTCTTCTTCCACGTTCCTCTGCTGCTCTCTCTTCTTCTCTCCTACTGATAAAATAACGGTCCAAGACAAAGACACAAAATCATATAGACATAGCACTCGGAAAAATGACACAATGGCAGCATTTGCAGGATTCTGGCTCTGTACAAGACACATGGCCACGAAATATAACTGCAAGCAGGGTCACATCAAGGCACAGCAGTAGCCAAACACGCGACTACAGGGAACTAGTCATGCATCAGACAGTTCACCAAGAAAGACCCTCGACAATAAGAATCAACAAGAAAAGCTATAATATCAGGGAACGCATCTCAAGGACCACGAATATGCCTCAAGAGCACAACACCCACGGGAAGAAATGCAGAGTAGAGCGTATTCCATCTGCAGGAAAGCTGACGAATCCCCCATACTCCCAATGCCAATGCCAACACCGAAAAATTACCAACAACAATACGACAACAGACAAAATCAAGGCAGAGGAAGCCAAGACAAAGTTACATCAAGAAAAGTAATTCTCTCGATCGGCCAGAACCCTATGAAAAGATCCTCGACCAGTGGGTAATTAGCCCACATACTTCCACTGTGCACTTATGCAACGTACACAGGCAATACACTATGGAACTCACAAATAGCGGGAAAAGCTGCCTTAGCACAATTGGATACGTAGACCGAGGTGAAATGATACCTCGAGGCATCCAAAACCAATGTCTCAAGCTAAGTAAAATAGTCGAGACATACAACAAGGCCGCCTGTCAACCCTGGTGTCACCGGGTTGACCGGAACCAAACACGACACACACAGACACACACACAAACACCAACACATGCACCGACATTCCTGGCCATCTCATCACGATCACAGCCCTCATAGGATATCAATAGATATCCACGGGTCATGGGCAAATCACGAGATCAAGCCAAAACAATAGAAACAGGAGCGGTGGATGAAGACAACCCTCTGGGCGAAGCGAACCATCGCTCAACCGCTAGGCGAACCCGACAGTCAAGGAAAAGCCGTTATGCAACCAGAGACAAGGACACTGGCAGTTCTAGATTGAGTCGTTAGGGTACCATCGCAGTCAGGTAAGAGACCGCACCCAGTCACCTAGAAAGTTAAAAATTAGTTTCTAGAGGTCCTTGTTATTCGGTTCAGGTTTGTGATTATGTATGTGTATCATTAATTTTTACTGAATTCTTTCTAAGTCTTCCATTCCCGTCATATTTCCGATATATGGGGAGCACAGACTAAGGAGGAAAGCAAATGTCCCTGAAATTGGGAACGAGGATGTCAACGAGAGATTGTGGGCCAACCATCTTATGAAGGAGATCAACCTATTACTGTAGGGCAGCCCACTTGTCAAGGATTTTCCGTTCTCGGGATGGAGGAGTCAAAGTAGGAGGAGCAGAAGATGCGCAAGGAGCGGAAGGATAAAGTGATGGAGGGCGAAGCCCACAAGACAAATAATGGACCAGGGAAGGGCCCATATCAGAGTAGGCGAGCTGGGCTGCCCCTGGCTGTACACGAGCAAGATCTGCCGAGGCCAGAAGGACCTGCAGCACTGAGGAGATGGTAGAGTAGGGATCCAAATAAGATGATGAGGTGATTCAGGCTTTCCCCTTGTGAAGAGGCTGATGGGTTGAGGTGGAAGCCCGGCTCAGTTCCATCTGAGAGAATCAAAGAACTTGGGGACGGATAGGAGTAAGGTCAATGGCAGCAGGAGTAACAGTTGATCCAGCAGTGCGAAGTGTCGGAGTGGCGGCAGTAGACACGCCAGAGGAAGATACTAAAGGTGGGGCCACTACCCCTAGAGCTTGTTTGAGAAGGCTGAGTTGAGTGGGATCAAGCCAGGCCATCATATGCAGGATATGACTGGCCGAATTGGAGGAATCAGAAGGAGAGGGCTGGGTGCCCTCAGCAGTAGTGGATGGGAGAGGAGGGGCGGACCCCTCTCTTCCTTGGAAGGAAACGACCCTAGGTGGGTCCACTAAAAGCCCTGAGGAAGGGAATCCTCATGGGTATGGGAGAGATCAAAGGAAGACATGACTGCAGAGGAGTCAAACAAAGGGTTGAGGTAAGAAATGAAATGAGAGTCACCCCTAGGAGATGATCTTGAGGGAAAGAGGCAACTCCACATGCGCTAGTCACTACGAAGGAAACAAAGCAAATAGCCGGTGATGAGCTTCTCCTTCATTCACAAATCAAAGAGTATCTTTGTATGCTCTTTTCTAAAAGAGTAAGACGCCTTCATACGCTCTGCTAACAGAGCCACATTTGCCTTGGCGTCGGGCTTTTTGCCATTACTCTTTGATTTTCCTTCCCCTTGGTCTCCATTCGTTGGGGAGAAGTCCATAGAGCTTACCTCCTTGTCGCTGGCCAAGCGATCTCTGAAGGATTTGCCTTTGGCAGAGGCATGTGCCGGGTGATCAGCAAAGAACATTTCAATATCTGCTACCACTGTGATCAGTTGGTCGAAGCCTCTGATATTTGAGCCCAGAAGTTTTTCGCTAACTTCCGCCGCTAAACCTCTGCGGCATATGATGATCGCGTCTTCGGGCGTTGGAGGATTATCGCAGCGCATGTTGACATCCCTCCACCGCTTGATGAAGTCCAATGCAGTCTGATCCTTTCTCTGCTTGAGGGCACAGGGTTCCGCAAGAGAGACTTTGCGTTCAGCTGTTTGGAAACGGTCGACGAATTTCTTCTACATGTCAGCCCAATCAGCCACCGAGTTAGGCTTTAGCTTGGAATACCACTGGAAGCTGGTGCCTGTCAGGGATGTGGCAAAATACCGCAGCAGATATAATTCTTCCAACGCCAATTCACCCATGGCCGTCAGGTGTTCATGTGACGAGCCTTGCCCATTGAACTTCTGCAGTTTTGGGGCTTTCAGACAAGTTTCTTGAATTGATAGTGAAGGGGATATGGCACGCTGTATAGATCAACGGTGATCACGCCCTCACCATGTTGAGCACACTTTGCCTCCATCATACGCTCGATCATTTGTCTCTAGACCATTAGGCTTTCTGCAGCAGGAGTAGCAGATGATCACGCATTGGCCTCATTCTGCCGGGATTCAAACTCTGCTGCCACTAGTAATTTTGCCGCAGTGGCTAATGCATTGACCATGACTGGAATGGGAAGAGGCTAATGCTCCACACCAGTAGGCACTGCTTGAGGTTGGATGTGAACCTCCCTTTCATGCAAAAATGCTTATAAGAGGTTCTTGAGTTCTTGATTTTCTCACCAGAGTTCCTCTAATGCGAGGGTCTTAGCCTCTCTTCCAAGGTCTTCCTCGTACCTTGGGTTGCTATCCCCATTGACACTATAGACATCTTCTTGGTGCTCTTCTTGCCGCACTAGTTTGGGCTAAGATGTTCCGACGGCAGGTGTCTGCTACATTTAAGTGAGAATGCGAGAGATGAGCCTTGATTTCCTGAAAATCTGGAGAGGTTGGTTTAATTCTCCTGAGGTGTCCTCTGGCTACTTATTGGTGGAGGTTGTATAGCAGATGAACACCTTGATGTTGTCATTGGTCACCTGAACCACCCACTTCTTGGGCGGTTGTCTATCAAGCTTGGGTGCCATCCCTAGTATGTCAAAACAGGCACTCGGGACGTAGAAACCTGTGCTGAGCAATCCTCGTCCGTGTGTGTTGAGTTGGCCCACGGGGAGGTTGGCTGGACTTGCTTGTGGACCCCCCGACGCTTCTGCCCATGTGGGCACTGAGTTGTGGACCTTGGAGAGATTGAGGTCACAATGTTTGCTAGGCTTCGCATCTGTTGCAGGTCCAACGTGTGGAAGGGCCTTTCCGACCTTGCCCGCTTAATAAATCGGGCCTCCTCCCTGGTGATCCATATCTTCTTTAGGTGGAGCTGGCGCTCCTCAATTGGGTTGCCTTCTAACTTTGATCGAGGAGCTCCTGATTTGGGCCGTTACATCGGACCCTGATTCGCCGTCGGTACGATGGACTTATTCGATTTCGTTTCGGCCTCTCAGACCTGCCGGAGAAGTTCGAAGTGGTTGGAGGTGGAGATAGTTGGGACGTGTCGGTCTCGAGGCATAATCGGCTCGCCTCCATCGAGCCGGATGTGAAGATCTCCAATAATTATCGTCTTGCCGGAGCTAGATGTTGCCGGTGCAAGTTTTGTGCCCTTGCGGCTACGACGTTGCCCCCGTTGAGTTGGAGCGGCGCTAGTGACGTGTACCATAGTTATGGCATCATTGCGGCGGTGACGCTGCCCCCGTTGTGTAGGAGCAGTAGCTCTGAGGGCGACCGTTGCAGGGTTGGTGCCGTGGCGGCGGCGGCGTTACCCCGTTATACAGAAGCGGCGCCGACAGTGACTTGGTTGACCGAGAAAACTCGGCCAATTCTTGGAGCTGAGGGCCTGACACCTTCGGCTGTTGATTTGTTGACCGAGAAAACTTAGTCAGTTGTTGAGACAAAGGGCCTGACACCCTTGGCAGTTGATGAGTTGATTGGGAAGACCCGACTGGTTGATCGGACGGAGGGCCTGACACCCTCGGTCGTTGTAGAGTGGGCCGAACGAGCTCGACCGCTTGTCAGAGCGGAGGGCCTGACACCCTCAGCAGTTGTAGTAGCAGGCGCAGCTAAACTGGCTTCAGCCACAGTAACAATGCCCAGAAAGAAGGGTGAGCTGACGGCTAGTGAAAAATCGTCGAAGATGATGGGGGTCGCCAGATATCCGAACCTGGCATGGTTGGCGACGATCTAGGGTCTGTATGTTATGGCTCCTATCGTTGATGTTGATGGTGGTGGTGGTGCGTAGCATAAGTAGGGGAATGTGCAAATGCACAAATGAGCGTGCAAGCGTGCAAAGGGAGTGTGTGTGTGACCTCCTCTTTCCGTCCTGTGAAAGGAAAAGGGGTAATCAAGACCTTGAAGAAAGTTTGTGACTTCTTTAATTGAAAGAAGAAAGGCGGGAAAGGTCTCACCAGACGTGTTAGTCTGTTAGTCATGGAATATTCTTTTGAAAGAAATTTATTTCATAACAGTTGCACATAGAGGGGTTGTATAAATAGCCTGTGTAGAGTTTATTTCGTGGGTGTGCATCGTATCAGATGGTTTGGGTTCGAGTGCTGGACCTTTTCCCACTGACCGCAGTCAATGTTGATTTACATTGGTTTAACGTCTGAACACCTTTGTTTAACTGTCAAAGAAATCTTAAGATCTTCTATAAGGGTCTTGATACCGAGGGAAGGCTTGTTTGCACGACTCAAAGATAATTCCCACTCACCACCGAAGTACTAATAAAATTAGGGTTTCATCAAAGGCCACTAGGTTGGGCAAGAAACCTTGTAATTTGAGGATATGACTGTAATTTTGCAGAAGCCGTAGGCACTTTTGAAGTGTCGGGAGGTCCCCTGAACTCTGGGGATATTATGTCACAAATGAAGTCCGTGCATGTTTCCCTCGAAACAAAGTCCATGCATGTTTCGTGTAACTAAAAACCATGCACTTTGTTCAATCTAAGTCCATACACTTTGTTCAAAACAAAGTCCGTGCACCTTTTTCTACCAAAGTCCGTGCATAATGTTCCTTCTAAGTCTGTGCACAATGTTCCTTTCAAGTCCGTGCATGTTTTCTTCTAACAAAGTCCGTGCACTTTGTTCTAAGTCCATGCACATTGTTCTTTCCAAGTCCATGCACATTGTCTTTTCCAAGTCCGTGCACATTTCTTGATCCTTGACAAACAAAGTCTGTGCATGTGGTTCTTTCAACAAAGTCCGTGCATGTTTCTTCTAAAATCAAGTCCATTCACATGAAGTCCGTGCACGTTTTGATCAAACCAAGTCCATGCATACATAGTCTATGCATTCCTCACTTTTGGAACGAACCAAAGTTTGTGCATATTCCCACTCGTGCACGTTCTGCATCTCTCACACAAAGTCTGTGTAGGTTTCTTACCTTTTTGGACTGAACTAAGTCCGTGCACGTGTTTCCTTTTATCCAAGTCCGTGCATATTTCTCGTATGCACAGTTCGAGTCCGTGCACATTTTATCTAGTGGATGAGGAAGTCCATGCTGATCACAACAACATAGTGATGTAAGTCTGTGCATGTTGTCTCTTCCGCACATGAACCTCGTACAAACTAATCATCAACATACTATTTCGATGCTAACTAGGTGCTCGTTAAAATGACAGGGACCTCCTGAGTCTTTGGAGCAGCGGTCATGAAAGATAAGGAAGGGCACATGATCCGAAGGAAATAAAGTACAGAAGATGCTGACACGTGGCAAAAATGCTACACTATTCTGGACGATTCTCTGGGCGAAAAGCGTGATTTCCACACTCCCATTCCTCAGTGAGCTTCTATAAATAGATGTTGTTCGTACAAAGAAAAGAAGAAGGAGGAGAATTAAGCCGATTGAAAAAGAGAGAAAGAAGATTCAAGTCCTCTGTCTCTACTAAAATTTCACATTTTGAGAGAAGAAAAAGAGAGCGTCCACTGACATCTTATGCTGCGCCTACTAGCGTCTTGTCCATGTCACCTACCGCAAGGACTAGGCCGAGACAAAGATACTGTTAGAACCAGAACTGTACCATAATGAGAGTGACTAGTCAGGGTCACGTCTAACGATGCAAGTCTAAAGTCCCTGACCACGTGTGCACACACTAGCCCACTACCTAAGCCAGGCCTCTAGCTAGTATTCCCCCTCTGAAGGACGCTACGGTTGGACCGGGGGCCCACGGAACTAGCCTAAGAACTGTAAATCGGGAAAGTGGCCCGCTACAAGAGCCGTCATGCCGAAGCGTGCCGTAAGGCTATGACTAGTGGAGGCCCACAAGACACAGAGACTCAAAACACATCTGCAAAAGTACAGACAGATAAGAGAGCACTGTCACACGTACTTTAAAGTACCAATGGTAGCACAACCACTGCCGATAACTCATGACAAGGCAACTAGACCTACTCACGTAACGATCCTTGAGTCTCACGACTCGGAGGCAAGATCGTCACAGACAGCGGGACAAACCGCCAATCAGTCTACTCCTAAGCCAGAGCAAACAGCGGTCTGCAGGAAATGACTCACGGAGACCCGAGGGGACACCAAGAACCCTCAACACACCTGGACATGCAACCGAGGTAGGACAGTGCCCCGAGGCATCCAGAACACTATCTTGAGCTGGACAAAACTGTCGAGACAAAGACAAGGTCACCTGTTAACCCCTGGTCTCAACTGGTTGACCGGAGCCAGACACGACACACACGCAGACACACACAGACACACACATTGCCTGCACAAGCACTCTTGGCCATCCCACCATGGTCACTGCCCTCATAGGATGTCAATAGATACGCACGGGTCACGGGCAAACCATGAGATCAAGCCAAGACAAGCAGAAACTGGAGCGGTGGATAATGACTACACTCTGAGCAGAGCAAACTATCACTCAACTGCTAGGCGAGCCCGACAGTCAAGGAAAGCCGCTACAAGACCATAGTCAAGGACACTGGCTGTAGCAACCCTGAATTTTGAAACTTAAAATTTTAAGAAAATATTAACACTAAAGTGGATGTCAGGCCTACTAGCAGTCAGGTAAAGCAAGGATCCTATCATACCCCTAAAAAGTTTTTGATCAATTTTGTTACCTTTTTATTCCTCCATTTTCTGTGAGGTGGACATCGGTGTTGCAAAGGACTTGGTAGTCTCAAGTTGAAACTTCTTCACGATTTCTGTTGTGTACTTCTTCTGGTTGATGAAGATGTCATCATCCATTTGTTTGATTTGCAATCCCAAGAAGAAGTTGAGCTCTCCCATCAAGCTCATCTCGAACTCCCCCTACATTAGTTGGGCAAACTCGTCATTCATTTTTAAATTTGTAGCTCCAAAGATTATATCGTCTACATAAACTTGAACAATTAATGAGTGTTCATCGCATTTTTTTGTAAACAATGTCTGATCTATGTTACCTCGTTTGAAGCCATTTTCAATAAGAAATGAACTTAGACTGTCATATCATGCCCAGGGAGCCTGTTTCAAACCATATAGTGCCTTGTCCAATTTGAATACGTGGTCCGGAGATCGTTCATCTTCAAAGCCCGACGGTTGCTCCACGTACACTTCTTTCTTGATCACTCCATTGAGGAAGGCACTCTTCACGTCCATTTGAAACAATTTGATGTTCCTGTGGTAAGCATAAGCAAGTAAAATTCTAACTGCTTCTAATCTAGCCACAGAAGCAAACGATTCATCAAAGTCAATGCCGAATTCCTGAGAGTAGCCATTGGCTACTAATCTTGCCTTATTCCTCGCAACCACCCCATCTTCACTAAGTTTGTTTCGAAAAACTAACTTAGTTCCGATTATAGGATGGTCATCAGGCCGGGGAATGAGGAACCACACCTGATTCCTTTGGAATTGGTTTAGCTCTTCTTACATGGCGAGAACCCAAGAATTGTCATTTAATATATCATCTAAAGATTTAGGCTCAATGCTAAAAAGTAAAGCTAGATTATTGTGAATTTCTACTTCCCTCATTGAAGCCCGCGTTCTCACCCGTTCGTCTACACCACCAATCACGTTCTCCAGCGGATGGTCCTTGTGTGTGATCCATTGGTGTGGAACGTCATATGGGCGATTCAGGAGGATCAAGAGCTACCGATAGAAGCTTCTCCAAGTCTTCTTCACATCAGTAGTCGTCTTATCCTCTTCTGAATTCGTGGCTGTCCGGGAGAAGCGATCTACTCCGACTATGCAGAAGAGGTTCAACTAGCAACCTGAGGCTGCTTGCAGAGGCTGGCACGATCAGTCTTCTAAAGATCTAGAGGCGGTGCTCGACCGGGACATTCTACTGTAAGTCTTCCTCCTCCTCCAAGAAGCGGAGCTCCGTTTGGCCACCGGAACGATTTCTTCTCCTTTTTTTCCCCAGAGTGCGCAGTTCTGTCCACCCTGGGACAGAACTAACACCCTATCAGTGTTTGGATTGCTGCGGTCTGCTCCAACATCGGCTGGCACCCCTGTGGGTCTCGTCTCGAAGGCAGCTCGTCCACGGTTTCAACGCCACTGACCGTGCACAATTCAGAGTTTGGGACTATTCGTGGTGGTGTCATCTTCTAGAAGCTACGGTGCTGAGATAGTTCATGACAGAGAATAGAGTCCCTACTTCCTGTGCCACCACGCCCTGCGATGGCTTTCTCGGCTGCCGCCAAAATTCCAGTACCCTCCTGGACCAATCCACGAAGTCTTGGCGCTGGTCTTGCTGTCAACGGAGTTTGGGAGCTTCCGCAATAATTCCAGCATCAATAGTCTATACCCTGTTCTTGAGAAGGGACAGATTCACCCCTGACGTTGCGTAGAGTCTGAGTCTTCATCTTCCCCCTCCCCGCTTGGCCGGCTGAAGGCCCCTCCCTGCGTAGAGGTAGTTTTGGTTGTAATTCACTTAACCCCCACCCCAAGATTCCCCTCCTGCGTGAGGCGTAGTGTTGTAATCCTTTGAGCAGGTTGAAGCGTCCTCGCTGCGGCGTGGGTAAGCCCCACGCTTCCCCGCGCGCTCAAGTCTCCGATCGGGACCGGTTTCCTCAAACCGGTCGGGTAAGCACTCTCACCCTTTCTCTAATTACAGTGCTTTTCATTCCATATTTGCTCTTAGCTACGCTGGCCGGTGAGAGAGAGTGCCCGATCTCGCAACTCTTCTTCTCTGTATCTGTCTCTGCGTGTCTCTCTCTTTGTGTGTCTTCTCTCTTTTTTTGTGTCTTCGTGTGTCTACGTATCTATTCGCCAGTGAAGAGCCCCTTTCATACTCCCAGTGGCGGGAGTCTTCGAACACCGATGGGAGGCACGAGAACGTGTTCATTAATGGAGACTTGACCCTGGCGTCCCTTATGATAGGGGGGTAGGCAGCGTGGCTAGCTCTCTGCTTGACACCTCAGACTGGCCACTGCGCGCCAAAGATCTTTAGGACGTGGCCGTAAGATTTGGTCTGTGCCATTATAGGGGTTTGCCATTGAAGAAGGCACAGGGCGTGCCGTTTGAAGAAGGCACAGGGCGTGCCGTTGAAGTCATTTAAAGTGTGTCGTTGAAGGCACTTAAGAGGGTGCTGCTCACGGCATTTGAAGTGTGCCGCTGAAGGGGCATGAAGCATGCCGTTGAAGGATACACAAAGCCCTCTTCAAAGGGCGCATAAGTGTGCTGTTGAAGGACACATGGGCGTGCCGTTGAAGGCTATGTAAAGCCTTCTTTGAAGGGCACATGAGCATGCCGTTGGAGGGGCAGTCGATTGTGCCGCTAAAGGGCCTTGATAGCGTGCCGTTGAAGGGGCGCTAGGTGTGCCGCTGAAGGGCCTTGATAGCGTGCCATTGAAGGGGCGCCAGGGGTGCTGCTGAAGGGCACAGGGTGTGCTGTTGAAGGCTATGTGGGGCGAGCTGTGAAAGGGCACATGAGTGTGATAAAAGGTGGATTTTTGGGCCCGTCTGGTGCCCGATTGACGATCCACTTGATTCTCTTCAGGAGCCTACGGGTAGTGAGTCTCCCAAGGGTTAGTTTCTCTTCGCTGTCATGATTCTAGAGACGGCTCCACGGCAGCATGTCTGCTTGTTCGGAGGGTCTGGGCTGGACATACTCTCCATGATCTCTTCGGTCGAAAGTGTTGTTGATGTTGGACTGGTAGGGCCATACGTGTAACGTCCCAGAGTACACAATACCGATAACCCGATACTAGGTATCGAATTACCGCCATTCTGCACTGAGAGCCAAAAAGAAATTAGAAATTTTTCTAATTTCTGAAAATCTATAATTTCAGCCGAAAATACACTAATTGAGAAAAGTATGCAAAAATAGTCGAAATGATCCTCACGAAGAGTACATCGCAGCAGCGTAGTCCGCAAATCGATGAACTGAGAAATAAAGTCACTGTAGGGTTCCAGAGGTTATACAGCAGAAAAACCCACACGGATCGTAAACTCAACTCGGGAGCTACAAAAGCGATCTGAAACTCTCCAAAAAGGATCCGAAAGACCTAATAAAGATCCAGCAAAGATCCACTAAGGATCTGGGATATTACATCCTCCCCTCCTTTAAGAAATTTCATCCTCAAAATTTAAGGACTAACCAAAGGAGAAATAGGGAAGAACAACCCGACAAACACAACTACGAAACGACACGAATCACGAGAAACACAGCTCAGAGGAACACCGTCAGACCATAATCACGAGTACGCGCTCAGGAGTGAGCATGACACAAGTGAACAGAAGTTTGACACCCCCAAAATAAGACAACGTCGCTTACGTCTCACAGGAAGAGAGACACGACTGCCACAATAACAGATACTGGGGAAAATGAAATGACAGGCACATCAAGCGGTAGCTTAAACAAGGGAACATGGTCCTCTCAGCTGATAGCTCGACAACATCATCAGCTCCAGTGTCAAAGGTAACAGGGAACACCTGGCACACAGGACGCCAACGACAGATTCACGGAGAAATAATAGCAATACGGCAGCACCGGACCACGAGCACAATCAAGTCAGCCCTCTGTCAGATATTACATCTGATCGAGTCGCAAGCTAACCCTACCAGGAGAAAAGGAGTGTAGCAAAGCCAACTAACAAGAGTTGGTCCACAAGGTGCTAATGATAGACAGACAAAATCATAGAGAAATAGCACTTACAAACATAATAACAATGGCAGCACCTACAGGATTTCGGCTCCGTACAGCACACAGAACCACGGAACACAACTGCAAGCAGGGTCACGACAAGGCACAACAGCAGCTGAGCACACGACTATAGGGAACGAGTCATACATCGAGCAGCTCACCAGGGCCCCGGTGAGCTGCATGACCACGGTATGTACCCCCCGATACGTGAGGGAAGGATCAGCAAACATCATGGCCCGTAGTGTCAGCAGGGTCTGGCGGACCAGCAACTCCGAGGTAGCATGGCCTATTGAAGGTACAGCCGATGGGTTGAATTCGACGACGCTATCCACGGCTGTCCATAGCTCGGTGTCCACCATGACCGATGAAGACGGGAGAGCCGAAGCCAAGCTGTCGGGTCCTCCCACCTCAGAAGATAACTCCTGGCCCGCCACCGCCAAGGGAGAAGGTGAGACCATGGCAGGGTCGCCCGACATCGCTATCATCAGGGGTTGCCCCGCCTCCATCATCGGAATAGGGTCGGGACCCGTTGTTCCTTCCTGTACCCCCAAAACCGGGGCTACCGCCTCGGTCGAAGAGCATATGGCCACCGAGACTGGGTTAGGCATCTCGACAGATAAATCTGTCTCCCTCTCTACCTCCTCTGTAGGCCCTAGATCCGCCGTCGCTTCGCAGCTTGGCAGGGCGAGGGTCTCACTCTCAGTTGGAGGGGGAGCGTCGAGTGAAGGTGGACTGGATATCGCCACCGAGGGACCTACACCCCTTTCTACTTGTGTTTCCACCGGGGGTATGGTGATGCTTGCCAAAATCTCCCGCAGAAGCTAGGTTTCCTTCGGTGTGGCGAGCTTCTGAAGAGGCGGAAGAGGGACCGCGAGCTTCGGGCTGGCCCCCGATCGCAGGAGAGGCACCAAGGTCTCCGCGTCCGGCCCCCAGAGTGACTTCAGCCTGTCTGCCGCCGCGGGGCTGATGGGTCCCCTCCATTTGGGAATGGCCTTGCCGGCCCTAGCGGCACATACTTTCGAGAGCACTGTCGTTTCCTGAACATACGAGACAGGGTCAATCACTCACCGCCTGAGGCAAAAAGAGACAAAAGAGGAGCCAAGAGGCCCCCATGCTCACCTCAGTCGCTGAAACTATACTGCTCTCCAATGTTATCTCTCCCTCATCGGGAGGTTCGGCCACTGGCGCATGAGCCTCCACGACCCCTTGGCAGGCATGATCCTGAACATGTGAGTTCGATCCCAGTCATGTGCCTTGAGCTGTTGAATATTCATTTTTGTCACTTAAGTGTTGAAGCTGCCTACCATGTTTTCACCCGTTGGTCAAACTCAAAGATGAATACAGCTGCATCGACCTTGATTGCTAAATGGCTAAAGGTGCACTAACCTTGTTGCCATGTAATGATTAACTGCATCGACCTTTCAGTTACCACCAACAGTAGCTACATTGACCTTGCAGTTACCAAGTGCACTGACCTTAGAAAGTAGCATCGACCTTTGCTAGGTCACTAGCATAGACCCTCAAACATGCATCGACCTTAGACTAGAGTATGCTTAGACCTTGTGCTTGTAATCACTAAGGTGCATCGACCTTCCTTTTGCACTCACCAGATGTGCATCGACCCTTGTTCTACATTCACCAGATGTGCATCGACCTTTGTTCTCCACTCACCAGATGTGCATCGACCCTTGTTCACTGTGCTCTGAATGTGCATCGACCTTTGGAGCTGTTATGGTTCATGTGCATCGACCTTGTTTAGCAGATTGGAAAAAGTTGCACAGACCTTTCCTCTAAAATGGCTAAGGTGCATCGACCTTGCTAGTAGTTTAGAAAAAGTTGCACAGACCTTTCTTCTGAAATGGCTAAGGTGCATCGACCTTGCACAAACCTTTCTTCTTCATGTGCACTGACTTGATGCCATGAGTGCTAGTATGCACTGACCTTGCTTCTTATCTGAAGGTGATATGCATCGACCTTACTCCTTAAATGAAGGTGATATGCATCGATCTTGCTTCTTAGCTGAAGGCGATATGCATCGACCTTACTAAGTTGTCTAACAGAATGTGCACCGACCTTGGTTGCTGACTAGCAAAATGTGCACCAACTTGTGTGAAGGTGTGAACAAGGATATGCATCGACCTTCATGACACACCATGTATGCATATGCACTGACTTTGTTGTCAACCAATAGTACAGCTTGTACTGTTTGGAACTTTGACTGGCCAAACAAGACTATTGACTTTTCTCATTGACTGTGCATTGACTTCATTGACCATGTTGACTTTTCAATATTACGGGGTATTACACATTACCTGAGGCGAATCACCCAAAAGTCGTAATATGACAAAAGGAGAGCTGAAAGGTCCCCATGCTCACCTCGGCCACCGGGACTATGCTACCCTCGGGTGTGATCTCCCCCTCCTCCAGAGGATCGTCCATCGACCCAAGGGTACCGAAAGTTTCTGCAGTCACCTCCCCCCATATAACTTCAAATAAAGACCCCAGCTTGTCTGGGCCTATGTGGACTCCCTCCGGTTCGCCGACCGATAGGCCCAGGGCGGCGACCTCTGCAACCTCCGGTGGGGGCAGCTCCTAAAAGTCAACAAGTAGCAGACACAAGATCAGTGGATGGTCATGGGGGGAAGCCCTAAGTGAATGGACTCACACTTGCAGGGGGCGGCTCAGGAGGTCCAGACTCCTCAGGCACGCCTTCCCCCAAAACCACCTCGTCAGAGGAATAATCACAATCCACCTTCTCGCCTGATGAGGACGCGGTCCGAGCGGGCACTTCCCTCACCTGGGTGGGAGTCTCCCTCGTGGGGTCGATAGCCAGCGCTTCCTCACGCGGGCTTGGCAACAGGGAGGTCCCAGACCTTAGCCTCCTCCTCACGTAGATGCGCTCCTTTGGGCGAACTCCCAGGCGCACCTTCGGTTCAGTGACCGCACCAGGGCCTGCCAAACAAAACAAGATTCGGATCGAGTTGGAGCCAGAGAGTCCCCGAAAGATCAAGGAAGGTATCTAGGGTCGCAGAGATGGTTACCCTCCCTAACGTCTACGGCAGGAGGCGGCTCGTGGCTGGCCTCCTCAGCAAGAGCTGCAACCTCGGGAATTGCGGTCTCCTCTACACCGACTGAAAGGAAGAAACGCGTGTGTTATGCATGCATAGATATCTCACCCTGGGAGGTGACTAAATCCTGAAGAATATCGATGCCCCGAGAACCTTACCTGCGGGATGGCTTGGTTCAGTCCGGGCCGCGACAAATTGCGCGAAAGAAGGGACTGAAGGCGGAAGGGACGCTAAAGCGGTCCGAATAGCCTCCACCCTCCTCCGCTCAACCTCCTTCCACCCATGTGTAGAAAATGACTCGACTGACTTCCTAGACCTACGACTAGGGACTAACTCGAATGGACTCAATTAAAATAACATGACTCGGTATGATTCCCAAACATCACCAATGTACATCATGAATAGAATCAACTTGCCCCATAATCTAACGTCTTGGATCTCGATCCTCGTCAATCTCCACTGGTTCAAAAAGATTCATCCTCAGGTTTTGAAGTGTTTGAGGATGAGGAGGTGGACTACGGGGGAGTCATCTGAATGCTTGGCATGGATCACGAGGAAGGTGAAGTCAGGATGCCATCTCTCTTGGACGTGGCAGAAGTCAAACCATACCGCATCAAGATAGGGCGTCGATGGCAGTAAGATAGTGATGAGTGACAAAACAGGGATGACTGACTGTATAGGGGCTAACTGCATAATGGCAGGCTGCATAGGGGCTGACTGCAAGGGGGTTAAGGTGGTTGCTGACTCTTTGAGGTGTATGGGATTATCCATGGGAGAGAAGGGGTCATGGGGTGGAAATTGATGGACCTCGTTAGGTAGAGGTAAGAGCAAAATGAGCTCATTGGTGTATGGGCCAACGATGTAGATAGAGGTAATGGACCCAAAGGATGGGTATATGAAGCTAATGCACCTGGGTGGGTCGGGCCCAAGAGCCAACATGCTGGTCAGCTCCATTTGCCAACCTAATCCTTGAATAAGATCATCCATGGTGTCCACAAAGTAATATGATTGGAAGGTGGTGCGAAAAGAGGTCGTGGACACTACCTGTAAGGCTGGCTCTATGGAAGAGTAGCAAGGAATTTTGACATCCGAAAATAAGCCCTTCCTTAACCAACTCACTAGAGGTTCCCCGATGACTGGCTCCAAATGGGGATCTAGGGATGATGGTGACACCTGATTGGCAGGCAAAGTAGGGTCGACTGGCTGAACATGGGTGACAGGCGACACTGGGATGACTGACTGAGTGTCATCTATTGGTGCGATTGCCAAAACGTTATGGAATGTGAACTCGCTGGGCAAATGTGGAGGATGTAAAGTGCAGATCCTCCACTCTGGGTCAAAGGTCACACTCCTCTCTTCGAGCCATGGTCACCCTAATATAATGCATGGTCCTGCTAGCGTACCGATTTTGCTTCATGCACCATCAAAGTAAAGATCAGAGCCAATCTTCTTTTGGAACTCGACAAAGGCTAAATCACCCTTGCGGATAATCTCACCAGTCTTGGAGAGGGACTCAACGATATCCAAAGAAACCCAATTATCTAACTCCATATAAATGAAATCGAGTTCCGTTGTGGACCCGTTGGGCAGAGTGGCCGTAGAAAGGATAGGGGGTGAGATAGAACCACTCGTTAACGTATGGGTCGGGTCAGTCGGAGGTAAATCTGTTGGGTGTGGTCTGGGAAATCAGCCATGGGTGTAGGCTCCACCATTGGAACATTGACCTCTCTCCAGGCGGGCCTACATGGGTGACCCTTAGGACGGCCTTCCTAGGCATCCATTCAGTCTGTAAAGGCCTAAAATCGGTCAACCAGAGATGACATGGTAGAAGTGTGACCCAGACGGCCTTCCTGGGCATCCGTTCGGCCTATAAAGGCTTGGAACCAGTCAGCCAGAGATGAAACAGTAGAAGTGTGACCCCGGCATTCAGCCATAGGTGTAGGCTGAAGATCGGACCTCTCCAGGTGGTACTCAAGGTGCTATGGGAACATTGGTGGACCGATCTCAGACTGGACTAGGACCGGTTGTGATTTGAACTTGGATTGATATTGACTCTAAAGTAAAGGAAAAGCAGACTCAAACATGACCCCAGACTCTTAGACTCTTACTAATATCTAGTATGTGGTAGAGATATTGATCCGAAGACCCAAGTCACACAAGACTGTCACCTTCCCAATAGGCTTAACCTATCTTTCCAGTAACACCTTTTAATACATCAGATATAGGAATGGGATGTAACCCCTAGGATAAGACTTCTTAGACTCAACTTAGCTCTGAAATGAGTGGACTCGGCTATGGGGAATGTAATGCCTAATGCACAAGATGACCCTCGACTCAACCCAGCTCTGATGACTACCCTAGACTCAACCTCGGCTCTGATACCAGTTTGATGCGGGATGAATGAGCTCTGATCCCAATTTGATGCGAGATGAATGAGACTCGACCGGACAGTACAACCTTAGACTCTATATGTCGACTCGACTCATTTTGGACTAACACAACCAGCAATGACGCGCACTATGGAAGCACCTCGGTTAGGCACTAATGAGGTCCAGAAGAGGAATATGCCCTCAACAAGAAGTACAAGCTCACGATTCATCCCAAGCGAGGGAAACGTGTGGATCTGCACAGTTGAGAAATTGACATAGAGTCAAGAGTGGTCAGTTCACACACGTGCTCGAATCGAGTCACGGGATGGTCACGCTCTCTTTCTCATAGCAATGATTGAATTTGATTAAGTTAGGATCCTATCATTCTCACATGCAGCGATGTCAAGATCACATATGGAATAAGCAAATGTGAAGAGGAGGAGAGAAAATGTACCACCACGCTTGGGGCGTAGGTAAGACTCCCAGCCAAACCACGTAACTCCTGGTACAAGTAATTAACAAATAATTACAGACCCAAATTTATTGCCCAATCCACGCAGGGAGGTAAAAGGCTACACACTAAATCTGGGAGCACCGAGCTTGGGTTGGCAGGCAGCACATCGGAGGGGCTTTCGGGCCAGAGGTGAGCTGCTGGTCTAGCTCAGTACTATTCAGATCTACAGAATAGCAAGCGAATGCAGCCAGTGGAACGATGAACTCTGGGTTCCTTTTGGCTGCGAAAGTTGGTTGAGACATTAGTGGAGTATCCCTTCTCAATCTCTGGGAGTGGCGGTCATTAGATCTCTGCCGAAGTGCCGACGGGAGATCTAGGATAGAGGTCTATCCCGCAGTGCTGCAACCGTTAAAATTTACGCAACCCGACGAAAATGATTGTTGTGCTCAGATCTGGAGTCAGATTGGAACGAGATCTACGCCGTTGCAAAGGGTTGACGATATTCAACATATCAGGATTTGAGGACCATCCACTGTATTGATTTTCTAGAAAAAAACTCTGTAACAGGGATTTTGTGCTGGCAGGGTGTGCACGAAAGATTAATGCCTGAAGAAGGAGGTTAACTGAAAGGTAAACGATAGATCTGTATCAAGGTGTTAACATGGATGAAAGAGGAGGAAGTAGGGGTCCCGAAGCAAAGAGGGTTGTATTCATTAACAAGGACGAAAGGTCCAAGTTAATGTTTCATTCACTAATCTTGCCGATGATGATGAAAACCAGGGTTAGTGTATTCATCGGCATTGGATCAAATGCCAAAGTAAAAGATACATATTTTTTATCAACAAGGACAAAAGGTTCAAGTTAATGTTTCATTCACTAATCTCGCCGATGATGACGAAGATCAGGGGTAGTGTATTCATCGGCATTGGGTAAGATGTCAAAGCAAAGAGTAGATTTTCTTTCATTAACAAGGACGAAAGGTCCAAGTTAACATTTCATTCACTGATCTCACCGATGATGACGAAGGTTAGGGCTAGCGTATTCGTCAGTATTGGGTTAAATGTCGAAGCAAATGGTAGATTTTCTTTCATTAACAAGGATGAAAGGTCCAAGCTAACGTTTCATTCACTGATCTCGTCGATGATGACGAAGATCAAGGCTGATGTATTCATCGGCATTGGGTCAAATGCTGAAGCAAATAAGGGTTGTATTCATTAACAATGACGAAAGGTCCAAGTTAATGTTTCATTCACTGATCTCGTCGATGATGATGAAAACTAGGGTAGATGTATTCATTGACATTGGGATAAATGTCGAAGCAAAGGATAGATTTTTCTTCATCAACAAGGACGAAAGGTCCGAGTCGACGTTACATTCACTAATCTCACCGATGATGACGAAGATCAGGGCCAGTGTATTCGTTGACATTGGGTCAAATGCCGAAGTAAATGGTAGATTTTTTTTCATTAACGAGGATGAAAGTTCCAAGCTCACATTTCATTCACTGATCTCGTAGATGATGATGAAGATCAAGGCTGATGTATTCATCAGCATTGGGTCAAATGCCAAAGCAAAGAAGGGTTGTATTCCTTAACAAGGATGAAAGGTCTGATATGTAGTGATAGGCAAATCTAGAGGGGAGGGGTGAATAGATCAGCCCCTTCTTTGCGAAAATAACAACTAAATAAAAACTAAGGAACAGTAAAGCACGAACAACCGCAAGTTGGAGAGCTAGATGCACAAACGATGATCCATCAGCACTGTCGGGTCCATAGCCGCTGTACTGGGGATGGCTTCTGCTATTTCCCTAGATGCACCTTCAGGCAGGATGTCGAGCATCACATCCTCTTCTTCTGTCATCACCACATTGGCAGTTAGAATGGTGGCTTCATCAAGTTGCAGGTGGTGAGCTAGGTCTTGATTTTCCCTAACTACTGCCATCATCTCCCTTGCAGCTTTCGCCCTTCGGGTATTCGGCCCTGGCCTTTTGGCCAACCAAGCCAGCTCTTGAGGCTCCTCAAGTAACCTTCCATATCGGTCGGATACCCTAGCCATGTTGCAAGTGAAGACTTGCATTCTTCTCCTCCATCGATGGACCTTCCTCTGTACATGCTCTGGGAAGGTTAACCTCTCGAATACGGAGATTCTCTTTCTTTCCTCCTGTCGAGGGGCGACATCATCGGCTTCAAGCTCCAAGCCGTTCTCATATCCATTATCGTCCACAGATGATGTCATTCTTCTTTCTTCTTCTTCTTCGATTGCCATTGATGGGCAACCTTCTTCTTCTGCCATGGCTGCTTACAGCAACCGTTGTTGACCTACTGAGTGGTTGCCTAGACCCCTGAAATAGTTCCTGACCAGACTGTTCATTTCTTCTTGCCCCCGCTCCCGATGTAGGACGGGGGATAACTGTCGACCTCCTGTCGGAGGGATGTATGCTAGCCGGGGTCTTCCGACGAGTTGGTCGAATCTTCTCCCCAGTGCGGGGACTACAGCTTGTCGGGTGCATGGAGGGTCCACGACCGCTTCTTCTCTTCTCGGGGCGAAGCCCCTTTCATTCTCCTCCTTCGCCTCAGCAGGATCGGAGTGGTAGCAGTCTTGTGCCTTGCGGCAAGTAGGTTGGACCCTCTTGGGAACCCACACCTGTTTAAAGGTCCTCGGCCTTGGGGCCAGCTTCTTCTGGTTATGGCGACTGACTTCTTCTTTTTCTGCCCTTCTTCCTGACAGAGCCTGGAAAGCATTGCGGGTTGGCACGGCAGCGACCATCCGATCTGGGATTGCTTGGGCTCCATGACCGTTCAGGAAGATCCGGATGCATTTGCGTCGACTTTCGGGATCTCAACAAAGCCTGTCTGAGAGATGACTTTCCAGTTCCAATCATAGAAACAATGGTCGATATGACCACTGGACATGAAGCTCTGTCTTTCATGGACGGGTCATCACGTTACAACAAGATCCGGATGTCCTTGAAAGGCAAGAATCACATCGCCTTCAGATCTCCCAAAGGGATCTTCAACTACAAGCGTATGCCCTTCAGTTTGAAGAATGTCGGTGCTACCTACTAGAGAGCCATGACTAAAATCTTCGATGAGATGCTGCACAACATCGTCGAATGCTATGTTGATAGTCTCGTCATCAAGACCAGAAGGCGAGAAGACCATCTACGTGATCTGCATCAAGTCTTCGAGCGTCTCCGACATTATGGGCTCAAGATGTACCCCATGAAATGTGCCTTCGGCGTATCCAGTGACAAGTTTCTCGGTTTCATTGTCCGATATCGAGGAATCGAGGTGGATCCCAACAAGATCAAAGCAATCTGAGAGCTACCACCACCCAGCAACCTTACCAAACTCAGGTCGCTCCAAGGTAGACTGACCTACATCCAGAGGTTCATCTCCAACCTCTCCGGTCGATGCACGCCTTTCAGCAAGTTGATGAAGAAAGACACCCCCTTCATATGGGACTCAGAATGCTAGATCGCTTTCGAGCTGATCAAGGAGTACCTCCTTACTCCCCCAGTCCTAGGGGCGCCCGTCAAGGGTAAACCCCTCATACTCTACATTACCGCCATGGATGCCTCGCTGGGAGCCCTATTGGCACAAGTCAATGAAGGAGGTAAAGAGCAGCCGCTCTATTACCTCAGCTAGAAATTGATCGGTGTCGAGTATCGTTACTCCCCCATGGAGAAAGTATGCTTGGCATTAGTGCTTGTCATCAAGAAGTTGTGGCACTACCTCCTATCTCATCGGGATGAGCTCATATCTAAGCACGACCACCTGAAGTTCCTCCTCAGATGACCCATTCTCTCAGGATGACTGGGGAAATGGGCACTCCTGCTCATGGAGTACGACATCACCTATGTCCCTAGAAAAGTAATCTGCTGGAGTGGAAACTATTATTATAAGCAAACTCAACTAGTGGCAAGTGTTGACTCCACGAACCCTGCCAATCAAGGTAACACGATCTCAGCATATCTTCCAAGGTCTGAATAGTCCTTTCTGACTGACCATCTGACTGAGGGTGATGCGCTGAAGAGAAAGCAAGCTTAGTGCCCAAAGCTTTCTGGAAACTATGCCAGAAGTCAGAAGTGAAATGTGGGTCGCGATCTAACACTAGTGAGACTGGAACACTAGTGAGACTGGAACATCGTGCAGTGATACAATCTTTTCAACATAGAGTTCTGCCAACCTCTGCACACTCCAAGTAATTTTTATCGCCAATAATCTAGCTATTTTAGTTAATCTATCAACAAGCAGCCAGATAGCATCAAAACCTTGAGAGGACCGAGGCAAACCCACAATAAAATCTGTCGTGATTTGATCTCATTTCTACATTAGAATTTCTAATGGCTGCAACAATCCACCTGGCTTTTGATGTTCAGCTTTAACCTACTGACAAGTCAAGCACTTAGAAATAAATATAGCCACATCTCGCTTCATACCTGGCCACCAGAACTGCTATTTCAAATTCTGATACATCTTGGTGGTACCTGAGTGAATAGCAAAATGGGATCTATGGGCTTCACTCAGTATCGCATTTCTCAACACGTCAACAGCTGGAATATATAATTTGTCACGGAAACTGACAACCAGCTCATCATCAAACTCGATGTCATGCATCATTACAACACGTGACAATTCAAGATCAGCTTGTTGAGCTTCTTTTATTTGCTGATGTAGAGCTGAAGTCAAGGCCAAACTGGCACAAACTACTGTCATCGGATCTGTAGGAATCTCCATACTGACTGCCTCACCCGGAAGATGTTCCCACAATTTCCATTCATGCAACAGCAAACGACCGACCTGTGCTTTCCTGCTCAGACCATCAGCCACCACATTCATTTTACCTGGCTGATAGGAGAGTGTAAAGTCATAGTCTGTCTTATATTCCATCCAATGTCATTGCCGAAGATTCAAATCCTTCTGAGAAAAGACATATTACATTTATTATGCCGGTGGAGCTAGGAGATAGCATCCACGGGTCTCAGCCAAAGTGGGGTGCCTCAAGCCAGAAAGAAGGGGGTTGATGGGTCCCGCTTCAGGAGACTAGGGGCAGTTTCAAGCTTGACGAGGGCAGAGTGCCACTAGACCAAGATATGGGTAGCTCGATCAGGGCGGAGTGCCACTAGACCAAGGTAGAGGTAGCTTGGCCAGGGCAGAGTGTCACTAGACTAAGGTAGGTAGCTCGATCAAGGCGGAGTGCCACTAGACCAAGATATGGGTAGCTCGGTCAGGGCAGAGCGCCACTAGACCAAGATATATGTAGTTCAGTCAGGGCAGAGTGCCACTAGACCAAGATAGGTAGCTCGGCCAGGGCAGAGTGCCTCAGGCCAAGGAAAAGATTTTATGGACCCAACCCGATGGGACAGAAGGTGATTTTCAAGTTCGACTAGGGCAGAGCGCCTCCGGCCAAGGGAAAGCTTTATGGACACAGCCCGACGGGACTGATGGGCAAACTATCGAGCTCGACATGAGCAGAGTGCCTTATGTCAAGGGAAAAGAGATTTTATTGGGCCAGCATTGGGCAAGGAAATCTGCACCGGCAGTGATGGGAGAGTCCCGTGGGACAAATATGGCATTATTGCGGCTGAATGCCAAAAGGCCATGAGAGTACGTTGGCTGGGGGCATAGGTCCCAGGTCAAGGGTGGAGGGTTAGTCCCAGTGGGACAAGTGTGGAGTGTCCCTGCAAGATGGGAAGGTGGCAAGGTGCCATGCATTTCGGTGGGACCAAGGGTGCTGAGACAGGCCACTAGAAATCGAAAGGTGCTTATTTGTTGGCTTGATGAGGAGAAAGGAGCCGAGGGCGCAGACGACTCGGCAGGACTTGTTCTTTTCATTCCCCAACCGGGTTTGGACCCGTATTTGAGATGGGAGGCCTGGCAGCTAAATGAAGGCTATGTTGTCCGCCTAGTTTTGATGATGACCATCATGATGTGACAGATTGAGTTTTGATGATGACCACCATGATGTGATTGATTGGTTTGTTATCTGATGATTTGCTATGCAAAACACCTACTCCGCTCCACAACAGCCTCCACCACCACCGCAATACCATAATGTCCCTCCCCCTAACGGCTACAACAACAACAAGCGCCCGGCCCCGAAGAGTGCACAGTACCCTCCATTACCGGAGACTCTTGTCGATATCTTTTCGGCTCTCATGTCAGTAAATGCTATACAACTTCCTCCGGAACGGCCCAACTGGAATACGGTCGTTGATCAAATAAAATATTGCATGTTCCATAGGCAGCCAGGGCACATCATTGAAGGATGTTTTCAGTTCCGAGACTTGGTATACGATCTTCATGAAGGACACCGGATTGACTGGGCCGAAATGCACAAGGTCATTTTTGAGTTGAAAGAGAAAAGAAGGCAGCCGCCAAGGCAGCAAGTGCAGCAGCAAGCACCGCAGGCACAACAACTACAACAACAACTACAACCGCAGCCAATTCAAGATTTGGGGATCCACCAGAACCTAATGCCAAACCATCCACCTGCTCCGCAACCTCAGCTGCCGGTACCGGCTCAGGTGAATGTAGTTCAGCCTCCAGCCTCCAACGTCGGGTGGTCTTTTGATGATGATGGTACGACCCACCAAGTCTCAGCCTTCCACCATAACTACCCCTCCACTTCCACCATCTTCACACCTGTACGCCAAACCCCTCCTCCATCCGCTACACCATTCATCCTCCCATTCGTCGTCCCTTCCACGTCCATGCCAGCACCCTCACCCGCGCCTTTATCTCGCCCACTACTTGTCACCCCCACCGCTATCAACCCTCCTCCCGCACCAACACCCATCATCACCACCACACCTACCGCCAACCCCTCACCCATTATCCTTCCACCCTCATCTCCATTGCTCCTTACACCCCCATCTACACCCATCGTCACTGCACCTACCTCCTCGCCTGCCATCCTGTTTCCACAACTCGTTACCCCCGTTATCGCCTCTCCTAACCCCATTATTCCTCCCACACCCTTCACCGCACCACTTATCTGCCCCACTCAGCCTATTATGCCATCATCAGGGGCCGTGCTGGCACAGAATCTTGCCCTACGGAGCGTCATGGTTGTGAAATATAATAGCCGGTTGTGTATCAGTCGGCGTCAGCACTGACGAGATTTTCTCCACTGGGAGGTCTTCATTTATCATAACCTTCTAGAGGTGCCCCATCAAGGCGTCCTGATGGGTCTTTGACCTATTGATCAGCTCGAGAATGGAGATCCGAGCCGGCGTCCTATCCAAGTGTTTCAATAGGTCATATTGTGTCCCAGGGATGGATTCGTCAAACTGCTCTTCGGTGCCTTTCTCTCACTGAGACTGCTCGGGGGCCTGACTATTTTGGGGGGAAACCTGATGGAACATCCTTCCACTATGGAGCACCATGGCTTGTGGGTTTGGTTGCACCTCTAGGGAGTTAAGTATGGGGTTTGGCAGGGGTTTGAGGGGTAGTGGTGGAGGAACAGCCGATGAAGCAGGGGTTAAGACGGGTGTCAGGGTTCTGATGATGGGATTGTTAGGTGGAGGTATGAAGGGAGTGGACGAGACCTTAGACGGATGATGGATAATGAGAGGTTTGGAAGGCATAGGTGGAGGTGTAGGAGAGGTTCATGGGGCCCCAGATGGGCGGTGGGTAATGAGAGGTTTTGAGGGGAGGGATGGAGGTATGGTGGAGGTAAATGTTGTCTCGAGAGGACGTTGGATAATGAGGGGTTTAGAGGGCATGGGTGTAGGTGTAGATAAGGTAGATGGGGTCTCAGATGGGCTGTGAATGATGAGAGGTTTGGAGGGCATGGGTGGAGGCGTGGTGGAGGTATATGGTGCCCCGAAAGGACATTGGATGATGAGGAGTTTGTTTGGTGGAGGCAGAGTGGAAGTGGATGATGAAGTGGAGGCATAAGAGATAATGAGAGGCTTTGAGGGAAAAAGGGGTATGGTGGATGGCATTTGCTGGGGGTTCGGTGGGAGGTTAGTAGCAGGGATGCGGATGAGAGGGCGTGCCGGTTGTGGG
The DNA here is from genome assembly GCA_024336825.1 of Amorphophallus titanum. Classification (NCBI taxonomy): domain Eukaryota; kingdom Viridiplantae; phylum Streptophyta; class Magnoliopsida; order Alismatales; family Araceae; genus Amorphophallus; species Amorphophallus titanum. The sequence goes on along the minus strand of JANBPO010007832.1, from coordinate 9,723 downwards.
AACGAGGGAGACCTCATTGTAGGTTGTAATAGGGGCCGTGATGCGGGACGGAGACGACGAGGGCTCGAGGCCACCTGGAACTCTAAGCAAGCTCGCGTACGTCCCTAGCGAGGGAGGCGTTTCACTACGGCATCACCGACCGGGAGCCACACCTCGCCACCATCTCACCGCGGTGAGGGCAAAGGAGGAAGTGGGAGAATGGCCCACTCCCTCCACCATGTGCAACAAAAGAGAAGAAGGAGAAGGGAGGGCTCATCGGCCAAACCCTCACCGCCAAAGAATGTGGCTACCGCCACCAAGAACGAGCTTTTGTCGCGGGAGAAAGAACCCTCGCCGGTGCCGAAAGAGGAGATCGGAGAGATGGGGAGATAAAGGGTTTGAAAACCCTGTGAGGGGGTTTAAAGAGAGGAGAAGGGGAGGGTGAGTCGGTGCTAGCCTCACTGACTCACCGCTCTGCCTTTCCGCCACTCTGCCACCGACTTAAATGGCCATGGATGTCGCCGAATCAACGCACATCATCGACTCAAGGGGCCAAATTACCGACTCAGCCTATCTAGGGCCATCACCAATTCACATCGCCCTAGTCGTGTCACTGACTCTGGGCAACGTGGGCCCTACCTGTCAAAGCCCGATGAATCAAGCACATCCGCAGACCCCACTTCGTTCATCCTTCACTCGTGACGTCCGTGACTAGGGGGCATTTGTTGACGTCTAAAGTATTATTAGGCTTTAATCATGTGCCTGAAGAAATCAACTAAAAGTCAAAGACGGGTCCACTTAGACCGCTGAAGCCTCTGGTCACCTCATTAGAAGTACCGAAGACTCCACATCTCATCATCTCAGGGTAAAACATCTACCATAGCTCACTAAGGTCGAATAACGGTTAGAGCCAATGGACCCAGCAATGGGAGCAATCATGCCGGAGATACCTCCACACCTCATCCAGGTCAGACGAGAATGCACCAGGTGATCGTCCACCTGACAAAGAACCCCTCCCGAGATGAAGAAATGCCCCTAGGTCCTCAAAATGACAAGCCGAAGGCTGAATTAGTAGGAAAACTGGAAAACCCGACCAAGGTGCCCGGAATGCTGAGGTGGTCTGTAAGTGACCGAAAAGCCAACCCGTAAGAGTGAGAACACTCCCAGTGGTTGTCAACCTAATGAAGATGCTTCATATGCCTTCATTGTCGTTGTCACCTTCTTCGTCACCGGGGTGAGGAGGCCCCCACGGAGGGGTCTCCCCCTCCCTCTCTCTTCCTCTCCTCCTCCCTTCCTCCTCGTTCCTCTTCTTCTTCATCATCTTTTCTCCCTCATTTCCCCTTCCGTTTGGGGGACGGCGAGCCCTAGACTGCGTTCCCTCCCTCTCTTATCTCTTTCGCTTCTTCTTCATCTTCTCTTCTCCTTTTCTTCTTCTCCCTCTCTTCCCCTCCTTCTTTGGTGCTGTGGGAGATGACGGGGTCACCGGTGGTGTCGGGTTGGGAACACACAGAGTGTACTGCTTGAAGGGGCATCAGGCGTGTCGGGGAAGCGCCTTTGCGCGTGTGCCAAGTAGAGACCTTCGCAGGCGTGCCGGTGAAGAAGCCAGGGGGGAGTGTCAGGGAAGAGCACATAGGGGGGGTGTGCTGGACAAGGACACACTTCAGGGCGTACTCAGGAAGGCCGCAGGGGGCGTGCCGGGGAAGACTGCTAGGAAGGCAGAGAGCGTGCCGGGGAAGGGCAGCTTCAGGGGTGTGCCGCTGAACGGCACCAGTGGGTGTGCCGGCGAAGGCACTCGGTAGTGTGCCTGTGAGGGCCACCATAGGGTGTGCCGGTGAAGACCGCAGGGCGCACCGGGGAAGAGCACAGGGGGTGTCCCTGTGAAGGCCACCTTAGGGCCGTGCCGGGGAAGGCTTGCGGGCTGTGCCGGGGAAGACCCTGAGGGCATACCAGGGAAGCAGCTTAGGGCCATGCCCGGGAAGGCCAGTGCGCTGTGCCGAGGAAGACCCTGAGGGCATACCGGGGTAGCAACTTGAGGCCGTGCCGGGGAAGGCCTGCGGGTTGTGCCGGGGAAGCATCCAGGGGGTGTGTCAGCACAGGGAGATTATTTCAAACCGAAGGAACACCCAGTGCTGCCCTTGGGGCACACTGTGATTTTGTTGGGACCGTCACTCCTTGTGGACGTGCACCCGTGTTTTCCCCTTAGGCCTCCGGCCTAGGGGAAACTCTACCAAAATTTCGTTAGAAATCATCGGTGTCTCATTCGGCCATTCCTGTGACCACGTCCAGCAAGGTGTTCAGACGGCCGCCATCTTCTGAGGGTTCGTAGATCTTCCTGTCAGAAATGTCCATGACTTGGCCCCGTCATGTTTGGAGTTCTGCAGCGCCCGTACCGGCTGATGCACCACAACTGCGCCAATCAGTCCTGCGTGGTAGAACTGCACAGGCCTGCCGCAGTGGCCGCCGTCTCCATCCAGCGACATCAGCTCGGCACCAAACCTTCAGGCATCCTTTGGCATCCCTCGGGCTCCATCCAGGCGTTGGCTGCACCTCGATCGGACGCCCGGGCTCGGCGTACGATCGACAGTTGTTTCCCCCTCCCCGCGATCCCCCCTCCTGCGCGAGGGTAGTGCATGTAACTATTTTTTCCCTTCCCCGTGAACCCCTCCCTGCGTGGAGAGTAGTCGATGTATTAGCAGGGATCATCGCCAAGCTTCCTCGACGTAGCGTGTCCACCGAGTGCGCACGCTCCCCGGCGCGCCCTCGTCTTCGACCGGAGCCGGTCCTTCGGACGGGCTAGGTACGTGCAGCTGCCTCTCCACTCTGCTTGTCTAGTATTAGTTTCAATCGCGGCGCCGGTGAGGAGTGCCCGATCCATATTTTCACTATTTCCCGTGAGTTTTTGCTGTCGGTGAGTGAGTGCACATCAGAACCGATCCCTCGGTATCGGTCCGCCTGATTGAATCTGGCACCCGCGATGTGTTCCCCGGGGTGGTTAGTTACCACTCTCCTCGCTGCTCGGACCGTGTCCGGCTTCCTCGCGAGTCACAGCTCGCCGATCCATCACTTCGAGTCCTGTGGAGTCCGCGACTCACGTGTGTGTTTGCCTTATCGCTTAGACGACTTGCGCTCGTTGATTGCTGGCTTAGGGTCCCGTGTCTCGACCGGGTTCGTCCCGCGTCAGATCTGGTATCAGAGCAAGTTTTTGACTTGCCCTTGCATGTCGAGTTCTAGGCCAACTTTCATTCCCATGCATAGCCCCTCGCAATAGTAGCATGTGGTCTAGTCTCTTAAATCGCATGATTTGTCCAGTTAGACCATCTAGTTGTTTCATTTCCAATACGCTTGTTGGATGGATCTGAAATACATATATATGTTGTATCCCTTCATGTTAGCTTTCCAACGGCACCAATCTTGCCTCAATCCGACATCAGATCGGGGCGCTAAAATTATTTTGGTAGAGGCGCGCAATTCTGTCCCGAGAATAGGCCAGTAGAGCAGTCTGGGAATTAATTCCTCGAAAAATATGCTGGCTCACACTCGGTGACCGCCGCTTCCGAAGGTCGACCAGCAAACCCCCAGCAATGTCCTAGCCAGCCCCTGCCACAAGGAGACACCCAGAAGACACCGTCCCAGTAGCTGGACCTGCCTGCTGTCCAGTGAGCCCGCGCAGAACTGAGCCGAGCCATCCGTCCGCCGCCGTCCCGAGTGCCTCACGGACGTACCGCCCGTCAACCCGAGTTCGCTACTACTGGGTCCCACATGTAGCCCTTTACCTCCCTGCGTGGAGTGGGCAATTAAAATCATTGCTGTACTTATTAATTACTATACATTGAGAGTACGAGTGTCGGCCGGGGTCACCTTCCCCATGCCCAGAGCATGGAGGTATCGTGTCTGCTCCCCTCTCTTGGCATTTTACTTATTTCGTATGTATTCTTTTATGCCACTGCGAGAGTGATAGTATTAATTAGCTTGTTAAATATTTTATTCATAGCTGCGAGAGAGAGCGAGACTCATCCCGTGACTCGATCTGGGCACAAGAGAGAGTTGACTACCCAACTCATTGTCGATTTCTCAACCGCGTAGGTCCCATGTTTCAGTCGTTTAGGGACGTCCGCGAGCTAGAGTCTGAGGTTCGCTATCCGTCCCGCATCAGCTAGGTTGAACATTGTGATATGGACCAATTGGATTAGCAGCATGGGAAGAAGGCCCATTGAGATGGTTTGCGAGCAATTCTTGGGCTTCAGTAGGGTCCATTTGGCAAACAAGGCAAGATATCTGGGCCATGAGATTTGCTTGCTAATTAGAGGGGTCAGGGGGACTACAGGATGAAGGGCTCGTGTGGGAAGAAGATTCTACATGGGAATAAGAAGATTTGGGAGAAGGATACATGGGATTATAGCGGTGCTCCATGAGAGAGGCGGAGACTCAATATAGGAAAATCAATGTGAAATACAACCAGGGATGAGGGTATGAAGAATGAGGAGAGTAGGGTGGTGAGGACGGGAACACGGTTCCAGACACACCGCGACTAGTAGCACGGAGTCCAATGGTGATTGCGACCAGGCTCTGGGATACGGCTCGACAAACAGACTTATGGACACAACTGGATGCAATGTAATGATGGTGATACAATGAAACGAAGATGACAACAGATGGGATGAACTCAATGATGACTAAATAACATAGAAAAATGTGAAGACCACCCGAAGAATGCAAACAAGCATAACCACTAGGACCTAATGTGGAGATAGTCTTCTAGATAGCTACGTTCACTAACCGTGGTCTTCCACCAAACCGTGTTATATCAGGGGGGCCCAAAGACGCACAAATACAATATGCAAGGGATCTCACCTGAGGCAAACTGATGTGTGATCTAGAGGGGGGTGAATAGATCAATCACCTAATAAAATTTTCTACAGCAGCTACTAGTGCAGAATTAAAATAAATTGCTATAGGATAGTCATGAAACACTTAACCACAATCAAAGCACGACAACTCAAGTAGATCGATATTCAGTCGATACTACACATTCATGCAACGCCAAGAGCTAGGAAGCAAAGATGGACTCAGATCAGAACACAAACAACCAAGAGACACCTGACTTTTAGGTGGTTCGATCTCTATCCAGAGATCTATGTCCACCCCACACTAAAGTCTAGTGTGACTTCACTGCTGATTACACAGCTTAAGGACCACTGATCCACAGCTTCGGGGAAAACCTTCCCTACAACCGCTGATCCACAGCTTTGGGGAACATAGTCCCGGACCACTGAGCCTTACAGCTTTGCTACCAGAGGAGTCCTCCTCTGTCACTGACACATAGCTTGAGTAACAAGGTTTTCAAAACAAACAGACGAAGGGAAACAGAAAACCAAAACCATAATGAAAATGTAGCTCAAAATGAGGAGCGGATCGGCTATGGTTCTGAACCAAGAGACCGAGATACCAATCACAAATTCTCAAAGCTCTCTCTCTCTCTACTCTCTTAATATTTCTGGAGCTGGCTCTGCTCAGATGAATCGCACTTGCACTTTCAGGCTGGAAGTTGTTTCTGCTCTCAGTGGCGATCATCCTCTTCTCTCTGCGAATCTTCCTTTACTTATAGGCAGCAGGAAGATGGACGTGTGGAAACCGCGTTTCCCACCCAATTTTCTTCCAGATGTTATCCCTCGCTGAACGCGTGGCGGCATCTGAGCCAAAGTCTTTCCACGTGTCACGAGTAGCAGTTGCTTTCTACTTTGGATCACGTGCCCTCCTTAAAGTTCATGAATAATTCTTTCCTGGTTCTGGAACCTTTTAGGTAGAGTCCCTGTCAAAGAGTCAAACACTTAGACTGCATATGACAATCAGAAAAATATGACACTTGCACAGAGTTGATAGAACATTAGAACAAATATGCATGGACTTGAACTTTCACATGTCAGGCTAGGTCAGTCATAAAACCATGCACAGACTTCGTGTATGCATGAAGGAGAAATATGCACAGACCTCATATATGCCAAGAACCTGGTTTGCATGAACCTTGCATGTGCAGTAGTCGAGTATGCACGGATATTTAGTGTCCATAAGAGAAAAGTGCACAGACTTAGTTCAACGACTATGCACGGACTTAACATGCCATAGGCCTACCGTGCATGGACTTAGTAAGGCAAAGGATAAAACTTGCACTGACTTTGAAATGCGTTCAGCAAGATATGCCCGGACCTTTGGTATGCACAAAAGAGGTATGCACGGACCTTACTCATGGTACGTGCAGGAATCCACCGACTTGGTCATGCACGAGCCAACAATGCACAGACTTCAATATGCACATTACATGAATGTGCACAAACTTAGCTTGCCACAAGACAAACCTTGCATGGACATTGTCCTGTCATACACAAAGTCTGCACCGAAATAGTAAGCGCAAGGCAAACAACGCACAGACATTCTATATGTTGAGTGGCCTATATGCACGAACTTTCTCTATGCATGGACTTAAATTGTGCGTGACAAAAGTTTACGCTGACTAGGATATGCACAAACTTTCTATATGCATGGACCTTCTAAACTTGCAATAGATAAGAAATGAAAGGTATGAACCATCATGTGACATTCAACACCAAATTTGCATTCAACTCATCATTTCATTATAGAGTACATTGGTGCTTGAGAGAATGCAATATGCTAGACATATGACAAGGAAAAATGCATGACTGACTTACAGATGCAATGACTCACAAAATGCCATGAAACACAAATGACTCACAATGATTATTCATACAAACACAAGAACATGCATGCATAAACTATATAAGACCTGCATAATTACTTCTCCCCCTTTGGCATCATCAAAGAAGGAGATAGGATAGTCGAGAAATAGACCCAAAAGACACATGACCCAAGTACAACAAACTGGAGAGATGAAGCAAGAGAAGGTCCTCAAGGAGCATCTACAGGAGGCTGTTCGTCTGGAGGTGGAGGAGAAGGCACGTGGCCAAGGCAGTGCTGAATGTCTACCAAAGAGTGTCCTTGGTAATGCAGTCAGTACAGGATGTTGGCAATGGAATTGTCACGGACTGTATCACGGTGCTACATCTCAAGGAGGGTGTTGTTCATTATGCGAAAGGCCTTGCTGGAATCATCATGGCTGGCTGTGAGAGTGGTCAACTATGTAGTGATGGTATCCAGGACTGTGGAGTAAGAAGTAATGTTGTTATTCATGGCAGCAAGCATATTGCCCATAGTGTCTATGTTATCCCCAAAGGTAGTGAGTCGATCCCTAAAAGTATCCGCACGAGTCTCCAGCCCAGTGAGACGCCTGTCAAAAGGCTCATAATCTACCCAAATGTGCTGTCCGGCTCCCTAAGTAGAAGACTCCCCATGAAAGAATTGTGGAGGAGGTGACATCTCCCGATCCATATGATGAGGAGAGGGTGGAGGAGGCTGATCCTCTGCCTGAACTGGAGGGGGTGCATCCCCTTGATCCTGCTGTTATTGTGGTTCTTCTGCCTCTTCTAATTGGTCGGCATAAGTTGGCACATTCTGGCAAAGCTCGCCGTCTTCACCCCAGTAATATCCAAAGTCTGAAAAGATCTTGTGTTCATTATAGATATCATCTTGGCGGACTTGAATGGACGTCGTCCTCACTGACCAGCCACTATGACAAATCCTCCAGAACCCTGATGCCTCGGGAAGGCTGATCAAATGGGCGATCGAGTTGGGAGAATTCGACATCAAGTTTCGTCATCTGAGGACCGCAATCAAGGCCCAGGCTCTCATCGACTTCGTAGCCGAATGCAACATATCTGCCGAGGATGCACCTGAGCAATCCTCCGAGCCCACATGGGAGTTATACGTCGATGGATCATCCTGTGCCGCGGGGAGTGGAGCAGGGTTGGTCCTACTCTCTCCGGAAGGTCTCGAGCTATAGTATGCCTTACGATTCAACTTTCCGACCACAAACAACCTAGCCGAGTACGAGGCATTCCTCTCAGGACTACGCATGGCGAAACACTTGGGGGCGACCAGCGTGCGCGCATACAGTGATTCCATGCTCATCGCCAACCAAGTAAAGGGAGAATTTGAAGTGCGTGAGCCATCCATGATTAAGTACTTGGAGCAGGCCAGGGCCACGGTAAAAGAATTCTCCCACTTTGAGGTGGTTCACATCCCACGGGAAGAGAACGTCCGAGCAGATGCACTGTCCCGCCTAGTGTCAGCCACCGCGATCTCCAACTCAAGGTCGGTCCTGATAGAAGAGTTATCGGCATCGAGCATAGATGAACCATCTCCCCAGGTAAATACCATCGACTACGAGCCCTCTTGGATGGATCCCCTCTTGGATTTCCTCCTTTGACAACAACTCCTGAGCGATCATCTCAAAGCTCGGTGCACACGAGCAAGAGCGTCCCACTTCACAGTGGTGGACGACAGATTATATCGCTGTTCCCTCTCGGCCCCATTATTGAAGTGCTTGTTCCCTACGGAAGCCAACCAGACCATCCAAGAAATCCATGAAGGACTCTGCGAGAGTCATGTGGGAGGGCAAGCACTCGCGAGGACACTGATCTGGCAAGGATACTGGTGGCCCACCTTGCAGTAAGACTGTCTCAACTATGTTCGGATGTGCCCTCAGTGTCAGAAGTTCTCTCATCTACACTACCAGCCGGCTACGCAACTACATGCCCTGATGGAGCCTCCTCAACATCCCCTACACCTACAACCTCCATCCCTTGCATTGCCCCTACCCCCCTTCATGCTTCTTGCCCCTCCCAAGGTAGCAGCAGCTGTGCAGTTCAGAGGCAGATAGAAGGCTTCCTGAAGACGGCTTCTTCCTCGACCCTTCCTCGATTTTTATGGTGGCAAGATTTACATCACTGGAAAGGTATTCTAGAGAGCTTTCCAACTCTGGTGGTTTCGTCGTCATCCGAGCTTGGAGCTGTCCTCAGCGGCGATTCTCCCCCGACTGCGTAAGAAGCCCCAGAGAGCAAACTAGAGGCCCAGTGAAATGTCCACCACGGTCACCCCTGAGCAGATCTGGGTGTGAAACTTGTCTGCGAGTCTCCTCTCCCAGTCCTCCTTCATCCCCAAGAGATGGAACGAGATTCGGGCCCCGGCACTAGGAGCTACGAATTTTCTCCCTAGATCGCGCCAGGTTGGTTCTGTTGCTCCTGAACGGACCCACCTCCATCCTTCTAGACACCACGGTCGACCACGACATCTTCTGAGGCTGCCGTCGGTGCCATCGGAAAGAAACCTTGTCCACGGTCGTTTCAGCACCAGTCTCGCCTCCATCGGAGCTCGGGACAGCCCGTGGCGCCTCCGCCTTCCAAAAGTAGCACCCTGGGAGTAGTCTATACCAGTGTGGTCCAGCTCTGTTCCAGGACCTGCCCCGGCCAGAGACCATATTGTGGCTATTCCAGAAAAATCACGCATTGCCTTGGGTCAGACAGGAGCACTTTGGCTCTGGTCTTGACCCCATCGGAGTTTGGGAGCGTCCGTGGCGGCAAATTCTTCATCTAGTGGTCCTGCGATTCCAGAACTGGACAGTACCGACAAGAAGCCCGACAATGTCGTTTCCAAGCTCCATCCCCTTCCCCGCTTGGCCGGCTGAAGGCTCCTCTCTGTGTGGAGGTAGTATTTTGATTGTAACACATAACCCCCACCCCGAGAACCCCCCTCCTGTGTGAGGTGTAGTTTTGTGCCCATATCATTTTCAGGTCGAGCGTCACCGCCGCGGCGTGCGGGTGCGTCCCCTCGCCT
>JANBPO010007825.1:0-21342 GCA_024336825.1 Amorphophallus titanum | reverse complement strand
TTCACCTTCTCAATGTAATGTGTAGACGTTTAATATTTCCTATGAAGTAGTAGAAATAAAATTATTTTTTAATTAATAATTAAATTAGTAATTATATACCAGAGTCCAGTCCAAAGGAAGACAACAAGTCTAACAGTACAGTCGATAGAACAGAAAAGACGTACCGAAAGAGTCGGGGGAAGCTCGACGAAGGTACCAGCTGGCCACTACGAACTCGCACACCAGGAACCACAGAAGCAGCATGAACCACGACCCACCTGAAAAGCAGGGGTGAGCCTCATGTCATTGGCTCAGTGGGGGTCACGTAGATCCCCACTAAAAAATACGCAGTAACACACTAAAACAATAGGTAAACAACAAGTAAGCAACAGGTGACAATAGTAGTAAAGCAGGAAAAATTAAACTACAAAGCTGTAAAGAAAAGGGATGCAGGAGTAGGGAGCAAGCTAAGAGCTGGGGGAGCTAAAAAGGATAGGGAAAGAGCCGTACCAAACAGGCGCAACTGTCGAACTAACATCGGCTCCCAGAACTACTCTAAGCAACGATAGAAGGGCAAACTCTGATCTGACGAAGTCAGGAGTTGTCGATCCGCCGACAAGACGCCAGGCCTAGAGCGAAGACCTGTAAGAACGACAAGAAAACCTAGGAAAACCTAGACACACGATAGACAACACGACTAGCACGTCGTGCACACTGCCCCATGCACGACCGGAGCGTCATGTAGGCGACAGACACTAACCTTGGGAAAATTCAAGAGAAGGCCAGCCCAGAAAGGTCAAGACACACAAGAAACGCTGAGAGTCACGTGCCACGTGACTAGAGTGTCTCACCACCAAAAAAATAACCAGCTGCGTCCACTGACATCTTATGCTACGCCTACTAGCGTCTTGTCCACGTAACCTACTGCAAGGACTAGGCCGAGACAAAGACACTGCTAGAACCAGAACAGTACCATAATGCGAGTGACTAGTCAGGGTCACATCTAACGACGTAAGTCCAAAGCCCCTGACCACATGTGCACACACTGGCCCACTGCCTAAGCCAGGCCTCTAGCTAGTATTTCCCCTCCGAAGGATGCTACGGTTGGACCGGGGGCCCACGGAACTAGCTTAAGAACCGTATATCGGGAAGGTGCCCCGCTATAAAAGCCGTCAGGCCGTAACGTGACGTAAGGCTACGACTAGTGAAGGCTCACGAAACACTGACTCCAAAGTACGAGTGTTGAAGTACAAACAGGCTAATTATGCACTGTCACCCGTACTACAAAGCACCAATGGCAGTATAGGAAATTGCCGACAGACTCAGGACAAGACAATTAGACCTGAAACTACAACTATCCCTGAGTCTCACGACTCTAAGTCAAGATCATCGTACACAGCGGAACAAGCCGCCAATCGGTCTAAACCTAAGGAAGAGAAAATGACGTTGTCAGAGGAAATGACACGCGAAGACCTCAGGGAACACCGAGGACCCTCAGTGCATCTGGACACGTAGAACGAGATAAGACGATACCTCAAGGCATCCAGAACCATATCTCGAACTGGACAGAATCGTCGAGACACACAAGGTTACCTATCAACTACTGAGTGACCCTGAGTTGACCGGAACCAGACAATGACGACTCACCAGTAGGAAAGAGAATCCTACTACAAGTAAGAATACTCCTGGCTGCCTAATTATGTAGTCTTAGCCCTCATAGGATGTTAGAAGACATCCAAGGGAAAATGGGCAGGCCACAAGGACAAGCCAATATAAATGGAAATGAAAACACCGGAGGACGACACTCTGGGCAAAGCGAACCATCACTCAACCGCTAGGCAAACCCGACAGTCAAGGAATGGCCGCTACGCGACCAGAGACAAGGACGCTGGTAGTTCTAGATTGAGTCGTTTAGGGAACTGTCGCAGTCAAGGAAGAGACTGCACCCAGTCACCTGAACCGACCTATCCAGAGATTACCGACACACAGACACCGCCCTACAACACAAACCTAAGATAGACTGACACGGAACAGCCATTACGGCCAACGGACAACACCAAGGGGATGGGCGGTCACAAGAGGGCCGCCCAAGGGCATGAACGGTCCAAAGAGGACCGCTCAAAGGTCAGATGCCTAAAATCCTAAGGGGGATAGGCGGTCAGGGAAGAACAGCCCATGGGGATGAGCGGTCAAGTCTTGGCCGCTCAAGCCCATGACCCAGTCTAGTTCCAGGTCAAAACGGTTTTGACCAGATTGCTGAACGAAACTGACTTACTACAATGTCAGTCAAAATAGTCTTGACCAGACTGCGTAACGCGACCGACACTCAATTGTTGACCAAGGGCTAACTGGGATGGGCGGTCAGGACCTGGCCGCACAACCCAACCAAAAGACAGGCGGTTATAGGATGGTCGCCCAAGTGGGGATAGGTAGACCCTACCGGGCCGCCCATACCATGTGCAGTCTATCGTGTGGCCGCACAAGCCCCAAAACCAAACGGAGATAAATGGTCTAGAGCTAGCCGCCCATACCTTGGGCGGTCTCTGGTGCGACCGCTCCACCATCACTGTGAGTAAACCCAAGGGTTCATCCGATCATGGCCTTTTCATGCCCCGTTCGTGTCGAGACAAAGGGGATACAGCCACAATCACCCTGGCAATCACATGGACTCTGACCAGAGTCAAAATGACGCACGAATCGTAAAAAATAGGCAATTCTAGCGAAATCACCCAAAAAGAGCAACCGGACTTCCCGGGCTCCTCACGGTCAACCGGGACTGCCAATCGACGCGAAACTAGTATCAATGGAACGCTGACATTCCCAGGAGTCCATTGACTCCAACTGATCTAAAATCTATCACCAATTTTCGACAAAGCATACGAAACCAACGAAACCCCAACGAGCCTGATCTCGCTCGTTCGAGCACCAGACGACGTGCAGGGATAGGGAAAATGTAGAGGACGAAGTGGTGATCCATCACCCTACCTCCACTGAAGAAACCGCGCGCTGAAGTGACTAAACCATGCCAAAAACCACCAGGAATGCGAACCGCACTGATCTCGAAATCCACTAACGGATCGTGCCTGCCACGCTCCAACCATCGCTCTATCTGACGAACCGATCTCCCCGACGCGTCCGCGCCTCAGCCAGCTCCGCATGGTCACACGCCCCGCGTCGAGAGGATGAGAGACGGGAGAGAAATGAGATAGAGAAGGGAGGGTGAGAAATGAGACGGGAGTGAGGGGGTTAAGATATCTGGTATCCGGGATCTGGGTCATCACACGCTATCTCTCCTAGTCTCCATCGGTGCGAGGCCGGCTACGCCGACTATCAGCCTCATCTCCATCTCCGCTCTCGCAGCTGTGACGGCCGCGAAGCTCTTGAACCGAAGGCAGCTGGCTGAATCGCCTCCTGTCCTGTGGGAGGCTGCACCATACCCATGAGCTCATCCATCGTGAAGTGCACATCTCCTATGGTCTGCAGTGACTCAGAAGGAGTCACAGCTCCAACTCTCTCTCCTGGGGCACCCCTGCCCTGGTACCTCCGCAGCACCCATCGTCGCAAGGCCTCCAACTGATCGCGAGTTTGCTGCTCCTTCACTGCCATCGCCATCTCTCGAGCACGTGCCACTGCCTCTCTCTCCTTTGCCTCAGCAAGGCGACCCTCGAGCCGCTCAATCGTGCTCATCTCTCCTAGTTGGCGAGTCAGCTCCTCAATGTGGGCCTCCTGCTCCCGACGAACGGCCAGGCTGGCTGCCAGCTCCTTCCTCTGCACAAAATGAACAGTCATGTAAAACAGGCAAAGATGATAAAGAAGAGAATTTCTTTCAGCTTGAGTGTTAGGTTCTTACCACCTCGGCCAGCTCGGCCTCTCGCTCCTCGACTCGCTCGATGGCCCCGGCTAGGCGATCCTCCAACTCATCCACAATGTCAACTCAGAACGAAGGGCCAGCCTCTCCACCCGCTCTCACATGCACATAGGCCAGCTCCCCTCGCTGCCAACACAAGGGGCAAGTAGTTAGTCAAATCCAGTCAATTCCAAATTCAAGACCAATTAATTTGCATTGGCTTAGCATCTCTCGGATCTCATGTCGTAGGTTCACGATCGTCTGGTCAAGGACGATGATCCGATCCTTGAGAATCCTCACTACTTCAGTCTCGGGCATCTGCACATCAAGTCACAAACTCACTTAGTCCCAAAAGTTGAATAAGAACATCACATTTGAAAGCTAAGAGAGTGATGTGGCACAGCCCTGTGCGTGTATGAGATGCAATGACAACCCTTGGACCTAGATCAGCAAGCATATAACGAAGTTCTTGTAGTTCACATGTACATAGACCTTGTAGTTCACATGTGCACAGACCTTGTAACGTTGAAGGCATAATGTGCATCGACCTCTATATGATGAAACATGAATGTGCATCGACCTGAGTTCTGTGCTCACCTGATGTGCATCGACCTTAGTATATATGCTGAAGGCAAACATGCACAGACCTTTTATGACTTGGATGCAAATGTGCACCAGCCTGCATGTGCACAGACCTTCTATGACTAGGTGGAAATGTGCACCGACTTGCATGTGCACAGACCTTATGAAGCAACATGTATATGTGCACCAGCCTTGTAGTGTGCATAGCTGATGTGCGTCGACCCTAGACATGCATAGACCTACAGCAATGTGCACCAACCTGATAATGCTATAATGCAAATGTGCACCGACCTGATAATGCTATAATGCAAATGTGCAGATGTGCACTGACCTGATAATGCTATAATACAAATGTGCACTGACCTGGTTATGCAAAATGTAAATGTGCACAGACTTGGTTATGCAGATGTGTACAGACCTTGCATGCTATCGTGCAAATGTGCACCGACCTTGCTTTGTGGTAGCGAAAGGTGCATCGACCTTACTGGGCGCAAATGCAAATGTGCATCAAACTTATATGCCATAATGTAGATGTGCATCGACCTTATAATGCAAGACTTCTACATGTGCATCGACCTGGTATGCCATAATGTAGATGTGCATCGACCTTATATGCCACAATGCAGATGTGCATCACCCTTATAATGCAAGACTTCTACATGTGCATTGACTTGCTTGACCACCATGCAAATGTGCATCGACCTTGTAAAATAAGAAGTGAAAGACCTTATATGCAGGACTTCTATATATGCATCGACCTTCTTGACCAACATGCAAATGTGCACCGACCTACTAATACAAGATACAAATATGCATCGACCTTGAAGTACAAAAGTGTAGTGTGCATCGACCTTTCTTCTTCATATACAGGAATGTGCATCGACCTTACTTCTTCATGTGCGTCGACCTTTGTAGCCTCAAATGTTCATGTGCGTCGACCTTAGTCCTATGCCAAACTAGACAGCCTCATTGATCTAATGAGGGCCCAGGCGGCCAGGGAAGAGAAGTCACGACTCCCTTGGGAAACCCCCCCCCTCGTGGAGATGCCTCCCTGCAAACTGCCGAGGGACGATTCACCCTCCGGGGGTGGCAGCTCATTCGCAATAGGTCGAGAGGACAATCGCACGCCCCTCCCCCAGAGCAAGAAGCCTCCTCCACCCCGAGGAGGGAGAAGTCTGGAGTGCATCGGCCGTTCCCAAAAACCAATGCCCCCAAGGAGCATCGGGGCACCTAGCAGGAACGCCCTCACAGCCCCTCGACCCAATGACAACCGGAGATGTCCCTCCGACTGCGAGACTTCGAGAGGCATTTCATAGCGCAAGAACGCGCCCTCCGTGCTGTGTAGAAGACCCTTATAGTGGACGGGGAGCACTCCCCATTCTCCGACCATGTCTTGAAGGCCGAGATCTCCCCCAAGATCTCACTTCGAACCTTCAAGTCATACGATGGCCAGGGAGACCCGGCCGACCAGTACGACATCTTCGACGCGCTAATGGCCCTGCATGGGGCGTCCGACGCCATCAAGTGCCAAGCGTTCGTGACCACCCTCATCCAGGGCACTCAGGCTTGGTTTCGGGCCCTCCCCCCTGGTACCATCCGTGACTTCTGACAGTTTGGGCGAGTGTTCAAGGAAAGCTTCACCGGCAACGGTCCTCCCTGGTAAGTAGCGAGATTATTGGCCCTTAAACAGGAACATGGGGAGAAACTCTGGGCCTACATCAACCGATTAAAATTGGAAGCCCTGCATATCCCCCGCCTAGATGTTGCCTCGGCCATCACCGCACTGACCGGGGGCACCCGTGATGAGAACCTTCGGTGTGAGTTGGTCCTTCATCCCCTTACCTCCCTCGCTGAGTTAGTGACCCTGGCCCTGCGTCACGTAGAGTGTGAGGAAGTCCTTAGCGCTTACCGCAGCACGATAGGCTCGGGATGGGAGGGGGACAAGAGGCAACCATCCGAGCAAGGCTTTGGCTCTGGCCAAAGAAAGAGGCAGAACCAGGATGGAGACCACAAATCTATCATATATACATTATTATGCCTGAAACCTATGAACTTTATCTCATGAGTGTTTCTATTTACAACAGTGCAGTGGTTAGAATCAAAAATCACGTTGCATCCTTTGTCACACAATTGACTTATGCTTAGGAGATTATGATGCAACCCTTTCACAAGCAAAATATTTTCAATGGCATGATTTTGATTCTTACCTATCTTACCTTCTCCGACAATTCTTCCTTTGTCTTTTCCACCAAATGTTACTGTCCCACCATCCTTTTCATACAGGTCCACAAATAATTCTTTGTTTCCCATCATGTGTCGAGAGCATCCGTTGTCCAAATATCATTTATTCCTTTGAGCTCTCAAGCAGACCTGCAAACATAATAAGAGTACTTATGCAGATTTTGGTACCCAAGCAAGCTTGGGTCCACGATGGTTAGAGACATGAGACATGTATGTTCTATTTCTCATTCTAGAAAAATTTTCATCATCAAATTTTAGAATTCTGCAATCATACATGTCATGGCCCAACCTTCCACAATAAAAACATGTAATGACTCTATCTCTGTTTCTTCTCCTATTCACATTCATATATGAATTATGCACATGTGTGTTAGGCCTGGAGGGAGACGAGCCTCTGGGAATCCAATGGGTTAAGTGTGTTTCTGATTTTGATCTTTTTCCTTTTTCAAGGATGACAAAAGCACCCTTCAACTCATTTATCTCAATCATTAGTGATTGAACCTTATTTTCAGCCTCTTCTTTGGCTTGATTGCAAGCAATGCTTTCAAGCTTTTCTTGTTCTATTTTTTTTTTCAAATCTTCATGCATTTTGACTAATGTGGATTGATCCTCACGCATGCATGAAATCTCTTCTTCAAACAGTTCAATTTTAGATACAAGAGTTTCATTTTCATTTTTCAATTTTTCAGTTTTAGTTTTTAAGACATGGCAGTCTTCACAAGACTTTGCAGCATGTACAACATGATCAATTTTCTTTTTCAAATTTCTATTTTCAAACTTAAATTTTTTTCATTTTTCATACAAAGATTCATAAGCAATCTGCCATTGTTCACGCGACTCACTAGACGACGCGACCAGCAACTATACGACCAAGTCATCACCTAACGTGGTTCCCGAAGGGACAAAGATGCCCCAAATCAAGAAGCACTCGCTCACGGTCGTCCCCAGTAAGGGAAATGAGTTGATCTGCACGGTTGAGAAACCGGCGTTGAGTCTTGGGTGGTCGGCTCACTTTCGTGCTCGAAACGAGTCACGGGACGGGTTTCACACTCACAACTCACAACGGTGATTAATTTAGCAATTTAGGCGTCCTATCACACTCACTAGCAGCGGCGTCAAGAACTATACTAGATAAGCAAATAACTAACTAAAGGGGGGTGCGGGTGTACCTCCATGCGCCGGGCGTGGGGAAGACGATCCCGTCGAACCCGTACTCCCGATACATCAATTAGCAAATATTACAGAAGTGTTGAATTCTGCCCACTCCATGCAGGGAGGTAACGGGCTACACACGGAATCCGGGAGTGACGCGTTCAGGTTGGCGGGCAGCACTCGGGGCCGCTTTGGCAAGGCAAGCACGCGTGCTCGTAGGGCCCACGTTCTGGCTGGCGGACCGGGGAAGTCGGGAGGTTGCTGCAGCGTCGATGGCCCCTGGTTGGATAGTCTTGGGGGGGGGCGGCATGCTGGTCGGCCTCGCAGAAGGCGAGGCGGTCGCCCCGGGGATGATCGCCAGGTGTCATCCACGAACCAGAGCTGCTGTTTGGCAGTGCGTGACCCGGAGAGAAACGTTGCTGCGATCAGTGCCGATATCGGATCGACGGGAGATCGGTGACGTTGGAAAGCTCTTTCAAAATACTTTGACCCTAGGCTCAAGAAGGTATTTTAAAACTCCTATGCTGGCCGTGACAGATTTTCGAAGTCGCTGATCCACTGGAAGGGGATTGACAGGGCAGAAAGTGAGATTTCCTGAGAACAGGAGTTGACCGCATTGTATATGATAGATCTGGGTGAAGTGGTCTACAAGGAGGTTGTAGATCTGGAAGCAAGGAAGAAGTGGGTATTTTTTTGGTGGACTTTTAAGGAAGTTTCAATTTTTCGTGGAGTTTATAGTGGAGGCGTGTGCACACACAGACCATGCGTCCTAGGTCTGGCCTCTAACTGGTTTTCCCCTCAGCTGGACTCTGGCCGACGACATGGGGCTTGACGAAAACCTGTCTAAAAATTATCCTCTGGGTAGCCATCCCACCACTCCCAGGTGGATACCAGGACACGCATACTGGCGGGCTACGACTAGTGGAGTGTCTCTGAAGGAGCAGACTCTCAAGCCATGGAAAATAACATCTGAACCCGATGAAGTATGGGGACCATCCCACGTACCAGCACCATCGCATGGTGACCACAGTCAGAGATGAAATGGGACTGCAAACTACCCGGTGCAGTCCAGAGCCTGGAGGACCTACCCAGGCACACCACAAGCTCTGACGGTCTACCGCTGGGCCATCACAGCAACCTAATGGCCCAACACAGGGGCGTCAGGCCAACGGTGTAAAATGCACTATGACGCGCCAACCCTGGTGCGCCACAGGCTGTAATGGACCAACCCTGGTGCGTCACAGTAACCTGACGGACCAACTCAGGCGCGTCAGACACTCGGTGTAAAATGAACTGTAATGCACTTACGCTGATGTGTCACAGCACCTGACGGACCAACACAGGTGCGTCAAGGTCACGAGCAAACACAGAACGTAACACGCTCCTCCAGGGGCGTTACGTCACCTAACAGACCAACACAGGTGCGCTAGGCCACAGGACCAAGTTGGCTGTAACGCACTCCTCCAGGGGCATTATAGTACCTAATGGACCATCTCAGGTGCGTTACGTAGAAGGTTGGATGCGTTAGCACTAACGCACCTTCCTAGGGGCGTCACACCATCTTGATGTCCCACCCCAGGCGCGTCAAGCGACTATGACCCCCAACGGTCAAAAATTAATGGTTGAAACACTGTGACGGACCAACACAGGCGTGTCACAGTCACCTGGCGGTCTATCGTGGGACCATCAGGCCCACGAACACCAATGCCCAAAAGAAAGGGAGTGTAACGCACCTGCCCAGGCGTGTTACACACTGTGGCAGTCACTGGAACGACTGCCATAGTGTCCCGATAGTGAAACGGTGAACCAAATGGGCGACCAAATCTCAAGTTGATTTAAAAATATATATAAAAAAAGAAGCATGGTATATATATATATAACCGCTGCCAACGTGGCCAAGGGTGAGGGCGGTTGGTCGGCTGGCTTCTCACGAGCGCAACAGGCTGTTCACGCGCTTCACGCGCTTCACGCGCGGACGGATCAGCAACGGCAGTCATCACGCGGGAGAGGCTAAGGCCTGGCGCACGCAGGAGGAGGAAGGTCTTCTTGCGGGAGGTCAACCCACGAGGGCGGCCAAGGCAGGTGGCCTTCGCACGCGGACGGTCGACGTGGAGAAGAGAGAGAAGGACAGAGAGGACGGGCGAAGCGGCTTCTCGCGGCACAGAGTTCAGCACGGAGGAGGCTTCGCGCTGGCGGGTCCTTCACGTAGGCTACCGTGCTTCACGCGGGAGGTGGCGGCCAGCAGCGGGTCAACGAAGGCGGCTTCTCACGATGGCCGGAGGCTTCGCAGGCGGGCGGCCAATGCGGCTTCGGACGTGAGAAGTCAACGACCGTAGTCGGCCGTGGGCGCATGCCGACGGAGGAGAGAGAGAGCGCCGTGGTTCAACACATGGCTCGAGCGGGCTTCACGCAGGAGAGAAGACGGCCACTGCGGCTTTGTCAACAGGCATGCGGGCGCGAGGTCAGCAAGGACAGCACGAGGCCAGCTTCTTCACGTGACTGTTTCCGTCACACAAACTTCTTCAACGTGGAAAAAGAGAAGATTTGATTTTCAACAAAAACAGAAAAGGAATGTAAATAGGTGTTCACATAACAAAGGATTAAATTTTAGTCCTATAAAATAGACTTATATTATAATGTGAGAGAGAATTTTTTTTTTACCTTAGGGAAGATTATGTAGATAGAAACCCCTCACGATGTTTTCATTTTATTTCTATAGTTAGGCTCCCTCACTCCATTATGCACATACGTGACGCAATCTCTCTCCCACTATTTTGCTTACGTAGATCGTAGCATTCATGCTCTTTTTTTTCACTTCACTCTTAGTTCTTTAGTATAAGATTAAACTTTTCTATATTATTTCTTTTTGTCGGGTCTAGTGTGACTCCTAGCCACGCGTTGCTGGTCATGTCCGTCTTAGAGTCCGAGGTCCAATGCACGTAGAGTCAGCTCCCGTGTCTGTCCCGCATCACCCACCTCCGAAAAGGCCGCCCCCAGTGGTGATGAAAGTATGTCATCTCGATAATCGTGCGTGACTCAAGATCTTGCTTGGTGAAAGCACTCTGCCTGGGTCCTGTCTTGATAGTCGTGCATGACCCAGATGTCGCTTGGTGAAAACACTCTACCCGAGCCTTGTCTCGATAATCATGCTCCCCTATACGTTGCTCGACAAGGATGGCCCTCTCGGCCCTGCCTCGACCTTCGTGTATGACCCAGATGTCACTTCATGAGAGTGCCCTACCCAGTCCCTGCCTTAACAAGCGCGCACTATCCAATGTTACTCGATCGAGGCACCCTGCCAGATCTCTGTCTTGACGTTCGTGCATGACACAGACATTGTTCGATGAGAGCACCCTGTCCAGTCTCGGTCCCAAGGGTCACACACCATCAGACACGGCTCAATCGAGGTGACCAGCCTAGTTCCCCGCCTCGATGATCGTGTGTCACTTTGGTGTCACCTCGATAAGCGTGCCCTCAGTGTTGTTACCCAGACAATGGACATACTTCACAAGTCCTGGCGCAAGATGAAACGTCAGGCCCCTACCTCTGTCAACAGACCCCGAGCACGACCATCCAGGTCTCGCGGCACCCAGCCCCCTCAGTCGCATCGGGGCCCCGGGCGCCCGACCACTTGACAACCTCAGTCACAACGGTGCCCTCGGCACCCGACTATCAAGCACTCTAGTCACAACGGTGCCCCCGGCACTCGACTGCCAGCCACTTCAGTCACAACGGTGCCCCCGGCACCCGACTGTCAAGCACTCCAGTCATAACGGTGCCCTGGGCACCCGACTGTCAGCCACTCCAGTCACAACGGTGCCCTCGGCACCCGACTGTCATCAACTATAGTCACAACGGTGCCCCCGGCACCCGACTGTCAAGCATTCCAGTCACAACGGTGCCCCCGGCACCCGACTGTCATCAACTACAGTCGGGTGGGACTGGTTGGAGGGGACCGGGTGGGGAAGGTAGATCTTTCTAAGCTCATCCTTCATCTCCCTCCATGACTCAATTGGCATTTGCCTCCTAATCTCCCTCATGCGTTCAATGCTCTCCCATTTCCAGGTGACTTTGTGGGCAAGCCTCTTTTTGGCAAAACTGACCTCCATGGCTCCAGACATAGTGTAACACTTGAAATACTTGTCTATGGTGGCTTCCCAATGTAGGTATTCGCTCAGGACGTTGGAGCCATAAAAGTCCGAGGCATCGGGCCTATGGAAGTGGAGGGGATGGTTGCCAAGCCCATGGGTGTCTTGCAACCAATGATATCACCTGTGCGATTGGGAATCCATGGGACACAGTGCTCTATTGGGCCGACATGTTGACAGTCGATGACAAGACAAATTGACTCCCAAATAGACTAGACACGACCCTAAGACAACAATGCAAAGTTGGAATGCAACGCGACACCTTGGACCGACTACCCTAGACTCTAACCTGCTCTGATACCAATTTGATGCGGAATGGACCACGGGTGACTCGACTCCAAGTTGAATACTGACCTTGGACTCTAGCAAGCTTGCTGTTCATCCCTAACGAGGGAGGCGTGTGATTGTGTGCGGTTGAGAAACCGGCAGTGAGCTAGGGTGGTCAACTCTCTCGTGCCCAGATCGGGTCACGGGACGATCCCGCTCTCTCTCGCAGCGGTGATGAAAGTAAAGTGAGCTAAGTTATCCTATCATGCTCTCGAGTAGCGGCATATAAAAATATATACAAGAATAGCAAATTCCTACAAGGAGGGTGGTGAGTTTACCTCCACGCTCCTGGCGTGGGGAAGACGACCCCAGCCAGTTACGGTAACTCCCGGTAAAATAATTAGTCAATTATTACAATAGTGAATTCTTGCCCACGCCACGTAGGGAGGTAAAGGGATACAAGTGGGGCTCGGGAGGACCGACCCTGGGTTGACGGGCAGCAAGCCAGAAGGGTTCTCGAGGCGAACTCGGCCTACTGGTCTGACTCGGTACTGTGCCGACTCGGTGCTGCATCGACTCGGGGCCTTAAGAGGACCAAAGGGGGATCACGTCCCAATTGAGTATTTGGAGGGACGTGAGATCCCTGTGAAGGTGACTGAGGCAGATTAATCAGGAGAGGCTCTTGGTTTGCAACTGAAGGTTGGTTAGGAGGCGAGATTAAGGTCAAGGACCTAGGCGCCTGGGAGAACATGTTGATGTCGGCCCATGGCTCATGGACTTCTACTTCCAATTTCCCCTACCACCCGGGAAGGCCTTCGACGCTCCACATTTGTGTTCTTTTGATCACGTGGGGTTCCATGCCCATCACGGTGTTGACTTGCTCATATTGCTTTGAACTAGAAGGATCACGGTTTGGTTGATGAGTGGGCAATGGGTTTTACGCGTTGCCGATGTCCCGGTTGGGCTTCTGAAGATTGGCAATTGCTAGCTTGACATCGGACCAATTGATTCTCCCATCATCGTTCATGTTGAATACCCAATCCCAGAATTGGAAGCAATTGAAAATATCATGACCGGGGGCTCGGTGGTATGGACAGTATTTAGATGTGTCGGCATTGGGGTGAACCCAATCTCTTTAGGGAGGAAGCTGGATAGCCCACGAGGACATGAGGGCGAAAAAGATGTCACCTAGCGTCTCAAGTAACTGAGGGTTGGAAGCCCTCTTTGGACCCGTGCAGTTGTAGTTTTGGGGTGGAGGGACATTGGCGTACTGCCTAGGATTGCTTTGGCCTTGGTTAGAGACAGGTGGATTGGGATGTGGAGCCTGGCGATTGTTGGGCCTAAAGGAGGGGGCAACAACATTAACTTGCTCATTGATTGTGACTCCTTCAGTGGTGGGGACAGTTGGGGCCTTTCACCCTCTAACGCGTGACTCAAAGAGAGGGGGCAGAGTGGAATCCTTGATCTGGGATTGCACAATTCGAGATCGATTGTAAAGCTGAGGGAAGGTGTGGAGCTCGTTGAGCATGAGGATGGCCCTGAGTTGAGGAGTAGCATTATTTACCAGGATGGTGACGGCCTGAGATTTAGGGATGTGTACCTCCATCCTAGAGGTCATGATTCTCCAACGATTGGCGAAGTGAATGAAGTCCTCATCGGACTTCATCTTTTTCATGACCAGATCAAACAAGGTAGGAGCAATTGAAGACATATGGCCGAAATGAGTGAGGAACCGCTTGGAGACTATAACAAAATTTAGGAGATCAATGGCCGAAAGTGAGGAGAACCATCGTAGGGCCTCGCCCTTAAGGGATTTCTAGAACAGATGGACCAGCAAGACCCGGTCATGTAGCCATTAGTGGGAGTCCATAAGGAAGCCTGAAAGGTGGTGGTGAGGGTCGGTGGTACCATCGTACCTCCTATACTTTGGAGCCTTGAAACCTGGTGGGAAGTAGGCACTGGGGAGTTTGCAATATTGTGCCAGGGAATGAGGGCGTGAAGACAGCATGCTTTTGGCCACCACTTGCCGAATGTAGCTACGTATTTCCTGTTTAAACGTGGGATCTAACTCCTTTGATGGCATGACTGGAATAGGAGGAACCGTGGGTTGAGGGGCCCCTTGAGAAGCTATGAAGTGGCTGGGTTGCAGTGGAGTCTCCTGTGGGGGTCGGCTAGAGGACCCTTGGAAGGGGAATTGGACCCGAGGTGATGTAGCCTGAGGGGAGACATGGGGAGCGGCGGGGGCTTTACCCCGCGTGACAGCTCCTCGGGGGTGTAGTGGGATAGCATGCTGATCAGCTCTTGATCCTTATGCGGTGACAAAGCGGGAGCCCGAGGGCTGACGTGATCGTGATCACTATGAGAAGATGCCAAATTGGCAAGGATGCCATCATTTTGTGTAGCTGAGAACATGCCTATGAAGGCAGACAAGTGGTTGTCCTCTATCTCAAATAGCAGATTGCCCCTAATTTCTGATTCATGTTGAGGAACAAAATCCTCCTCAAAGATCAGACTACTAAAAACTCTTTCCATCTTTATGTAGATGGCCCAGTATGACAAAGGTAAAGAGAGGGGAGGAGAGAGGATTTTGTGAAATTAAACACAGTAATTAAACACAGCAAACGCCCCAATTGGTTGATTTTTTTTCTCTTCTTTTTTTTCCCTCAAGAAGAGAAGAGAATAACTATGGGGAAGGTCTTCTCTGGGGGTCTAGTGGAAATCTCACTCAAGCCCAAGGGTTACTAAAGGGTCTCCAATTGGTACAACCTACCTGGTGACCGTGTGGGAACCCACAGTTCAAGAGGACTCACGGAGGTTCCTGACTAAAACAAGCCGATTACACCCGAGTGGGAATCCTCAGGTGAAGGGCTCAATTCCAGCAAGAGCATGTTTCTATAGAGTGTGATGCCGGCTCTTCCTAGTCCCACCCACGTGTAGACCTACATAGAATATCAGAAAACACAGATACATGCAAAACACAAAGCTAAAAACAAGATACATGATGCAGAATAGGGAACACATAGAGGGCGGCCACAGCAGTGGCCATTTAGATCTCTAGGCTGCCAAGTCGATGGGTGCTCAGGGGAAGTGGGCAGCCAAAGTGCAGGTTGTGGGATGTGGGGGAGGGCGGCCAGAGTCTGGGCTGTCTCCTACTGAGGGCAGCCAGATCGATGGTCGCCTACAAATGGCTTGGGCGGCCAACGATTTGGACATCTAGGGATGTAAAAGGCCAAGAGTTCGGCCGTTTTTTGAGAAACACAAAAATGAAGACTATACTAAAAGATTAAAACAACAACGCATGGACCTTGATTTCTTGGATTCTGGCATTAAGACTCACAGTTAGCAACAGCCAGTCCCACCGTGATTGCTAGTGTGTTGTAGGGGCCCGGCTTCGGCCTATGAGTTTCTCTTCGCTGGCTGCTACCTTTGCTTACAATGGGGAGGGGATGAGAGAGGGAGATGTGGTGGTGATGTATGCGGACTCCTTCCTCCAAACCCTACTACTGTAGCCTACAATGTACAGGTTAGAGAGAAAGGAAATAGAGTGATCACCAGAGGCTTTTACCTGAGCCTCACAGGAGAGGGATGATCACTTGAAAGATGCCTCAAGTGGGGAGAAAGTGAGGTCCCAGCTTCTCCATCCTCGGCCGGCCAAGGGCAGAGAGCCCTGCTTCGTCCCGAATGCCAAAATCCTACAAATAATCACAAAGCTCACAGAGACAAAAAAAAGAGCAGGCCATTAGTACTGCGTTGTGTAGTATCAATCCAAAGAACAGGCCGAGCATCCGCCCCTTCGTGTTATTTTTCTTTCTCTCAACCCACAAACCCCACCCCAACCATTCCCAGAGATCCACCTCTTTACCCATTCCCCAGTCAGCTACACAAGGGCTGAACAAGCCCTATCTTTGCTTGCACCCATACAAAGAAGTCTGATTAGAAGGAAGTTCATCACATGGATAGAGTTGCATGCATATGGTAGGTCCACGTTTGGGTGTCCAGGTCCACCTATGTCCGTCAAAATTGAAAGGAAACCTGCACATGATTGGTCCATATTTGGATGCACAGTCCCTCCCATACCAATCAAGTCTCTGCATGATAGGTACACATAGGGGTGTCCTGGTCCCCCGACATTTGTCACACTCTTGCATGATAGGTTCACACATGGGTGCCCTAGTCCCCCGACATTTGTCAAACTCTTGCATGATAGGTTCACATGTGGATGTCCCGGTCCTCCTACATCGGTCAAATTTGGAAGAAACCACATGCATGATAGGTCCAAGTTTGGTTGTCCCGGCCCACCCATACATGCTATGCGTCTCAGTTCACTAGCATCCCTGCATTCAATGCATCACAAGCACAACAATAAGAACAATGAAATATACAAAGGGCAAGCGGACTCACACTAGCACACCTGGAAATCCAAGAGGGTGACTCGATGATGGTGAGGATTGAGAGGCTCTCCCCTGGAGCCCCTCAAATTTGAGACCTCATGGAACTGGTCCCTTAAAGGTCTTGAGGTACATCGGCACTGATGCTTATGAGTTGGACCTTCCCGAAGAGTATGGAACTAGCCCCATTTTCAATGTGGCAGACCTTGTACCATACAAGGGCCCCGCGGTGGGACCTAGTAAGGATATCGAGCCTACTTCCTCCATTGAGAGAGAACCCATCCCGTGAGATCTCCATCAGCCCAGAGAGCACGACGTGAGCAAATTGAGAAAATATTGGGTGAACAGGTTACCGCCACTCGGAGCAAGGCATATGAGCACTACCTCGTTAGGTTGAAAGATCGGCCTCCTTCGGAAGATTCATGGGTAAGTTGGGAGGCCTACTGCAGCTAGACCATACTCAACGGGGTTGAGTTCTCTGCACCCCCATCTGGAGATTTCATGTTCACTCCGTTGTGTTTGGAGGGATCGCCTGCCATGCAGGAAGGTGGCCAAATTGGCTCACGCGAGAGCCTTCTCCACTTGGGAGCTTCAACGCGATGGCAAGGTGGCGGGCTCCCTGCTAGTGCATGCAACAAGAGAAAGTTTGCAAGAGGCTTCAACACTTAACAGCAAGCTTCAGGCGAATGGGCTTGGACGTCGGCTGGTTCACTGGAGAAGGCAAGCTGGCGGGCCAAGTTGGCAAGGGCGGCCATGGCTTCAACACCCAAGAGGGCCAGGACGTGCATGGTCTCCACGCGAAGCCCATTCATGACGGGGGTCTTCAGTCGCATGCATGGTGGGTGCTTCATGTCGGCAGGAAGGAACGGCAAGGACGGCAGGAAGGGACGGCCAGGAGGCGGGCTTCAGGCGCGAACGCGAAGGCTTCGCGGGCTTCACGCGGTTGGGCGAATGCTGCATGGCGGGATCGAGTAGGCGACGTGGAGGTTGGCAGGTGGTTCGCCCGCGGGCACGGTCGCACATGCAAAGGGTGACGATGGGGTGTCGGCAGCGGCTTTTCCACTCGGTCAGCAAAAGCGGGAGGTCGGCAGCAGGCGTGGTCGACGTGGGCGGCAAAAGCCGCAGGCAACTCGGGCGATGGCAGGCGCGATGGCGGGCATGCGTGGACTACAGCAGGCCGACGCGGGTGGTGGAGAAGAGAAGAGGGAGGACGGCCAACCAACCCGCCGTTCTCCGCACAACTTCTTCACGTGGAGAAAGATAGAGAAAGGACGGTGGACTTAGTTTCAACAAAAACGGAAAGAACATGTTGGACTTTAAACAAATGTTCACGTGAGAGTACAAGAGTTGACTTTGGAACTTATATAAAGGAGGGCATGGGGCTCTTCTCCCACTCTCTCTTCCCCTCTCTCACGTAGATAGCATTCTCTCCCTATTCTTAGTTATTAGCATAGTATTAGACTTGTCCATTTTATTTCTTTTGTTATTGTTCTACCTTGTTGTAATGTATTTATTTCGTTGTAATACACTTGTAAATTTTCTTTAATCCCACTGGCCTTTTACGGAAGGTCGAGATAGGTCGACTTAGCATGCGGGAATTCCAGGGGTATTGAAATGAAGGTGGAAAGATCGATAGGAACGCATTGGAGGGAGTGGCATAGGGGTAATCATTCTGAAAATTTGGAGCAGGGATGGCTGGATGGAATGCAGGCGTGCCAGTCGATTTCTCGATGATAACCTGTGGAATCAAATGTTTAACTGGGGATGCGTCACCGGGACGCGACACGTGTGCTCGGGAGATGGGCGACACATGGAGAGAAGGAGGTTCCGTAGGTATGAGTGCATAGGCGACTATGGGGAGTCATGCACTAGACATCTTTTCCCACCAACCGCAAGCAGTCGGTGTTTATTTTACATCGGGTGGAGCCCGAACACCTTTGTTTCTACTGCCAAAGAGAGAGTCAGGGACCCTGGACACCACTACGTCGGGAGGGCTTAGTCCATGCAACAGCGATAGGGCAACAGTAACACAGCAGAGATAGCTGGGGGTAAGGAGACTGGTCCCAGCGAGGAGGGGAATCCACTCCCTAACTGGATTACATGACTTAGATGCTGTGAACGGCATTTATATGGGGGCGTGAGAGCCCGATTACAAGTGCTTACAAGCCGCGGGACAATTCCATCATTTGTGACGGTCCCTGGGTCATTGTGTTATTGTGTGGGTAATTCTGTATTCACACGTAGAGTCTGTAAGAGGACCTGTGACTCAGTTGGGTGCCTCCCGAGGGGCACCACAATGTCTTCCTGTCATGGGACAATGTCGAGGTCGGAGTAGTAGGGTGCCATAGGCACCATTGTGCTGGGGTAGTTAGGCGTCACCACGGTCGAGGTGACCGAATGACATAGCCACCACTTATCGCTGGAGCGGCCCAGCACTGTTGAGACTTGAGTGGTCGAATGGCGTGAGCATCGCCATGACTAGAGGAACCAAAAGCCATTGAGCTCAGGATCGTTGGGTGCCGTGGGCCCCGGTGGGACTAGAGTTGTTGAGCGATCGGGTGTCGTGGATCTCGATGTGATTGGTGTAGTTGGCAGTCGGGTGTCGGGGGCACTCCTTTATATGCTTGCTGGTCTAGGTCCTAGGGTTGTCATTGCATCCAACAACATCATAGGGCTGTGCCACATCAAAAGCTCACTTTCATCAAAGATATATTAATGCAAATCATAGAGAAGATATCAAAATGACTTTTTCACACAAGGTCTTTGTCAAAACAACTTGGGGCACAACATCATACTGTATGCTGGGCAATGGGTATGCTTCTTCTTGATCAACTGTCTGTGATGGAAACAGGGGGTTGGGTGCAGGTGCCCCAGTGGTGGGATAACTTCTATGGATCAAGCGCCCGCTCCAGAGGGCAAGGCTTTACGCTGGCAAGACATTAGATGGACTTACAATTGGTGGCTTAATGGGCCCAGTGAGGTGAGTAAGGGGCATAGAAACAAGGGTAATGACAGTGGAGGCAGGCCTAACGGGCCTCACCGGAAGGATGATGGGTGATGGTTTATGCAAGGGAGTGGCAGTGGGGGGTGTGACGGGAGCTGGCACGAGGATGTGTGAAGCAATGGGCAATGCAGAGGGGAAAACGAGAGGTCTGGAAGGGATGGGAGGCATGGTGGAGGATGCGATGGTAGGTCGAATGATAGCGGGGGTAGGAGGCAGAGGGGAGCTATTGTAGGTCTGGTGGAGGACTGGAAGGTGAGCAGGGGTCTCATCATCATAAGACCACCCAGCGTTGGGAGCTAGGCGGTGAATAATATTTACTTGAGTCGGTGCCGTCGGCTGAGGTTGCGGAGTGGGCGAGGGGTTAGGCATCGGATTCTGATGAATCCCTAATTCATGTGTAGGCTGTTGCTACTGCTGTGGTTGTCCTTACTGTGGTTGTTGCTACTGCGGCGCCAACTGCTATGACCTTGGCGCCTGTCTCCTTCTCTCCTTGATCTCCGTGATCAACTTGTGCATCTCAGCCCAGTCGATGCGCTGTCCCTCGTGCAAATCATAAACAACATCCCTGAACTGATATGATGGGGACATCATTTCCCCCCTCCACATTTTTCGAAGCCCGGATGGATCATCATCATGTGCCATCGTGATCTTACATTTCTTTGAGTCATGTCGCTGGGTTGACGCAGCCCCTGGCATGGTTGACGCAGCCACTGGCTGCACTTCACAAAGGCACTGGAACCTCGAGTGCATCGACGCAGTGGCCTGGGCAGGGTCGACGCAGCGGCTGGTAGGGTCGACGCTGGCCCCTGAACGCGTTGACGCAGAGGCTGACAGGGTCGACGCAGGCCCTTGAATGCGTTGACGTAGAGGCTGGCAGGGTCGACGTAGGCCCTTGAATGCGTTGACGCAGCCCCTTGAATGCGTTGACGCAGCCCCTTGAATGCGTTGACGCAGAGGCTTGCAGGGTCGACGCAGTGGACTGTAGGGTCGACGCTGTCTTCTGAAGGGTCGACGCTGTCTTCTGAAGGGTCGATGCTGTCTTCTTTGATGCATCGACGCTGCCCCTGAAGGGTCGACGCTATCTTCTGAAGGGTCGACGCTGTCTTCTTTGATGCGTCGACACTGCCCCTGAAGGGTCGATGCAGTGGACTACGGGGTCGATGCTATCTTCTGAAGGGTCGACGCTGTCTTCTGAAGGGTCGACGCTGTCTTCTTTGATGCGTCGACGCTACCCTTGAAGGGTCGACGCAGTGGACTGCAGGGTTGATGCTGTCTTCTGAAGGGTCGACGCTGTCTTCTGAAGGGTCGGCGCTATCCTCTTTGATGCGTCGACGCTGCCCCTGAAGGGTCGACGCAGTGGACTGTAGGGTCGACGCTGTCTTCTGAAGGGTCGACGCTGTCTTCTGAAGGGTCGACGCTGTCTTCTTTGATGCGTCGATGTTGTCTTCTTCGATGCGTTGACGCTGCCCCTGAAGGGTCGACGCAGTGGACTGCGGGGTCGATGCTGTCTTCTTCGATGCGTCGACGCTGCACCCTGAAGGGTCAACGCAGTACCCTAAAGGGTCGACGCAGTGGTCGCAGTCTTCTTCATTGCGTCGACGCTGCACCCTGAAGGGTCGACGCTGTGGGACTCCACATCCTGAAATGGCTTGCTCTATTCCAGAACGGGTTTTGCGAACCGGGTTTAATCATAGGCTTCCCTAGGGATTGGCTTCTCTTGCTGTCGTGATTCCG
>JANBPO010007823.1:0-12173 GCA_024336825.1 Amorphophallus titanum | reverse complement strand
TCGTTGTCCGTGCTTCGTGATACACGTGCGAGGGACCTCGTTCTTGGTACGTAGACCTTGCTTGGCGTCTCCGTTGTCGTCGTAGAAGCTTCCCTTGCCCGTAGTCATACGTTCAAAGGAGGGAGACTCGATCCCATAGGGATTTTAATGAAGCTACGCGATCCTGACAATCGTCGTAGCTTAAACTTGGCTTGCGGCCACCCTTTGAGGGGTTTGAATTGTAACCACATGTGGGCTAAAAAGTCTTAAACTTAGGAATATCCGACAGGACGGCGATACACCGAATAATGAACCCCGTGTAGGGATATCCTATCGGATGGTGATACGCCGTACCGAAACCTTGTCACATGCGAAACTAGTATCTTGGAATTTGGTATGACAAATTACGGGTGCAACAACGGGTTACAGAGTCCTTGCGTGTGAAAATAATATGCCGAATGTTGAACCTCGACCAACTCGAGGGGAAGTGTCTCAATTCATTTGAGAAAAATAATGGGTGCAACGAGAGGCTAACGGTTGGTGGCTGTGTAGAGATGGGAGTGTAAGAGAGAGGGCAGCTGCGATCTCGGAAGGACGCCGCCCCTGTTGGCGCTCAGGAAGAAGGGGTGGGGGTTCGTGGATGGGTTGGGTTTGATGTGGGAAGGGCAAGAAGACAAAACAGAAAAGGACCAAGAAGAAAAGGGAGTACGAAGGCGGGCAGAATAAGAATGGGATGGGGTTATTGTGTGCAGAATAATAGAGGGAGAAAGGGCTGACGACAGCGATGGTGGCGACACTGAACGACAATTGCAGTGATGCAGATTGGATCTTGACTCCGTAGAAGAAGTTGAACATATCTCTGATATCAAAATTGATGTGGGGCAATAGGGTTAAGGTTTGGGATCGGGGTGGGGAAGAAGGATAAGAGGTGGGGATGTAGGTTTCGCACCCTCTCCTTCACAAGGACCACCTTAGGGGGCCTCTTCTCAAGACTCTCTCCTCTCCATCACAGAGAAGGGGAAAAATTCTGTAAAATCGTAACTGTTAATTCTTCATTAATTAGAAAAGATAGATTGCAAGACTTTGAGAACAAAGAAATGCTACATCCTCCCCTACCTTCTTCTTCTTCTCCTTGGAAAGCCTCTTTCTCTCTCTCTGATTTGCAGGGAGGAAACTCTCAGAAGAACTCTCTTCCTCTCCTTTTCGTCTATTCTCCTCCTTTTTCTCTAGAAAACCCCATTCTTCAACTCTCTCCTAGACCCTTTCTTGTTGTGCACGAAGGGTTTAATTTATAGGCAGATTGGGGGCTTGGACGAGTCGGTGGTGACGCCACCGTCTCACAATGCATCAACGACTTAGCGTTCCACCTCCAACTTGCATCACCGGATCAACGTGCCGTCAGTTCAAGGTGCCACCGACTTAATCACCAGAAGCTCCGAAGACTCACTAGCGAAGGCGCCACTAACTTACTGAGGGGTAATTTCATAATTTTGGCATTTTGAGCCAAAATCGACTTGTCGCGAGCTCATGACTCATATTATCATCAGCGCTATTCCTGTGGCTTCAGAAAGTACTTTGAAGCCCTGATTTTGAGTTCTTGATATTTTTCGGCACGTGCCGAACCCGTATCGATTTTCCCGAGTTTTACCCTGATTTGGCCTTCGACACTACAATTTATGCTGCCAGGCTTGCTCTAGAGCCACGTGGGGCTTCTCCGTTGAGTGGGTCACCCCTCGAAGCATTCTCACCCTTGACAGACGTCCTTTCGGTCTTTTACGGACCACTTCAGCATTTTGGGTACCTTGACCGGCTTTTCCAATTTTTCACTAATTCGGCCCTCGGCTCCCTATCTCGAGGACCCGGGGGCATCTCTTCATCTCGGGCCAGGTTCTTTTTCAGGTGGATGGTCACCTGGTACATTCTTGTCCGGAATGGATGGGGTGTGGAGATATTTCCAGAACGATTGATCTCATTGCTAGGTTCATTAGCTCTGACCGTTATTCGACCTTAGTGAGCTGTGGAAGGTGTGTTACCCCAAGATGACGAGATGGGGGCCCCGGTATCTCTTGTCAGGTGACCTGAGACTTCAGCAGTCCGAGTGGACCTATATTTGACTTTTGGTTGACCATTTCGGGTATGCAATTACTACCCATTCATATTTTAGGTGTCAATAGGTGTTTGACTAAATGTCTGTCTTCTGGTTGATAGGATTAAGGAAAACGTCAAGTGTCTGAGAGTAGTAGAAATTCAAGTAGGGCACGTGAGGCATGTGATCCAAGAATTCAGTTTGTGAAGCACGTGATCCAAGGCTACTTGCTCTCCAAGATCACTCAGCCACATGTTCTCACCTCGTCCACCAGTTCTAAAACGTGGATCACTAAAGCCACCTGTCAGGGAATGAGCCTTTGGCGTAAATCTTCCCTTCATGTGCCGGAGTGAATCAATGTGGGGTCCACCCTAACTGATTCCCTACTATATAAGGGGATCTCTCTGAGACTGAGACATGCGAGAGAGGAAAAATAGAAGAAGAGGAGAAAAGAAGTCTGAACCTAGAAGGAACAAGCCCAGAAGAAGAAGAAGGCCGCAAACGTGGAGACCAGGCTAGATCAGACTAGATAAATGAGAGGAGGAGAACCAAGGGTGAGAGATAGATAGAAAGAGAGAATTGAGAGGAGCTCGAAGCATATGAGAGAGAATTGAAGAAGTGAGATTTTGTTGCTGGTAGAAGAAGAAGGCTCGAGTCCAAAACAGAGTGCCGTAAAGGAGAAGAAGAGGAGAAGAAGAAAGAGTTGTTCAAGTCACTATCTCTAGATCTGATCTAGAATCGTGTGCTCATATCTGAGCTATAGTGTTTTCATCGTTACATCCGATTTCTGATTTTAGTTGTTTTGTTTATTTTCTTATCATCTTTGTCAAGCTGTGATCCAGTAGAGCAAGTTGTGATGCTCAGCGGTGGGAAAGTGTTCCTCGGTCAACAAGCTGTGGTGCTCAGCGGTGTTAAGCAAGCTGTGTTGCTCAGCTGTTAAGCAAGCTGTGTTGCTCAGCTATTAAGCAAGCTGTGTTGCTCAGCAGAAGCAAGCTGCGTTGCCCAGTAGTTCAAGCTGTAAGTCAACGGAAGCCACACTCATGTTCGAGTGTGGGGTGAATGTAGTTCTCAAGATTGAGACTGAACTACCTAAAAATCTGTCCATCGTGTGACTATTTATTTGAATATCTGCTTCAATAGATGAATGTTTAGGAACGCTGCCAGTAGAATTCAATTGTGAATGCAAGATTACTTATATGATCTGAGAGCTTCGTCAATCATATAGGTATATCAAAAGGCATGCCAAAAAGGATAGGTCACGCCTATCTGGATTGACATCTCTTGCGTGAGGAGATCTCTGATCCAACCTCCGCCAAGTACTACATTTAATTGGTTGAGCACTTTCCTCATCTGAGTAATACTTGTTGGTGATTCATACTGCTAGCAGATCTGTGATAATTCCTTAGATCCGTCAAGAGTAGATTTAAAATTTAAATTCCACAAAAGTGTCATTGGGATCCATTCACCCCCCCTCTGGATCTCATTCATACACGTCTCTATCACTTAATCATAATCAGAGAGGATCACCAATAACTATCACTAGGTATCAATGCCCCTATCACTTGGTATCAGAGCAGGTTTCTGTGACTTTAGATCAACGATCTACAGACCAGATCCTGCATCTTTGGTGTATCCATTGTTTCCTTGTCTCTGATTTAAATCTATCTTTATGGCCAATCCACCTAGATTTGACGGTTCTAGTTTTTATAATTGGCTAGGCAGATTTAGGGATTATGTGAATGCTGTTGATTCTAATATCTGGGTTCTTATTGCATATGGTCCTTATGATATTCCAGAGGATCAATCTAAATGGAATGTCATCCAGAGACTTAAGAATGCAGACAATATGAAAGCCCTAAAGATGATTAAGAGGGAGGGCGATAAACATTGATGAGTTCCCTTGTCTCTGTGCATGAGTGCAAAAGAAGTATTAGACAAACTAACCGAGGTCTACACTCAAGAGGGGAACAAATGTTTGATGGCAAAGGATCATAGCAGTGATCAACCAGTGGAATCCTCATCTCAGGTAAGCTCTGAATTTGATGAGCTTGCATTCAATGACTTGGTGAAACTATATGATGGTTTGTTAGATAAGTACAAAAGAGTCAAGTCAGAAAATAGAAAACTAAAAAAGGGTGTATCATCTGCAATAGATTCTTTAAAGTCTGAAAATGAACACCTTAGGGCTGAAACAAAGAAAACTGACAACCCATGTGATGAATGTCTATGTGCAGTATGAGAATTTTCATGTTCAAGTTTGTAATCTGCTGAAGCTGAAATTTTTATGATAGGTTCCCCACTCCAACCACGAACTCCATATAAAAAAACTAGCATCAAAATCCCTCATTTTCAAATTTTACCATTTTCATCTTTCTTCCCATGGTAATCTGTCTCCTGTGCAGATCCAGTTCTAGAAAGCCACCACCTGACCCCTTAGCCCACCTTAGACATATCTAAATCCAGTGAAATTTAGAATGGAGCTTCTGTCCACCAATATCCACTCCTCAGAATTTTTCCACGAATTTAGGAATTTTCTATCCTTCCCTAAAAATTCCTGCAAACCACCATTTCCTATCTTTCCTCTGTTTTCTAGGCCCGACCCCTGTCCACTAGACAATCCAACAAAAATCCATACCTCCATAAAAGTCCACAACAAAAATACCTTCATTTTTATGACTCCCATAGCTACAACTTTCGTGAAGAGCTCAACACCCAGATCTGTCACTACACCCTCGGTCAACTCATGTTTTCAGTCAAGTCTAGTTCTGCCCTGCCAGATCTAGTTCTGTGAACCAGCATCTTGAAAATTCTGCAAAGGCCATCTCTGAGATGTTCTGAAATTCCGAACTAACCTAAGATTGTAGCTCTTCAAAAGAGC
Source organism: Amorphophallus titanum (assembly GCA_024336825.1). Lineage (NCBI taxonomy): Eukaryota > Viridiplantae > Streptophyta > Magnoliopsida > Alismatales > Araceae > Amorphophallus > Amorphophallus titanum. The sequence continues at coordinate 7,230 of JANBPO010007823.1, read as the reverse complement.
TTTCCAACGCCGCCAACCTCGTGTCATTCTGACGTCAGGGCTGATCACAGTAGCAGTTTTCACCGGGTCGCACACTGTAAAATAGCAAGTTACAGCTCGTGGGTGTGAAAAAGTCCGCCAAAATTATAAGAACCATATGTAGCCCCTAGCGGCACAAGAAACTTCAAACAAACTCCCTTCTAAATATAGAAAGTCGAGGTCGAATCCTTGCAAGAACGTGAAAATTGCAAGTAAACCATCGCATGGGAGAAAACTATAAAGACTCCTCCTTTACTCAGGGGTATGGGTCATAAGGGCAATAAAAGACCTTTAGCAGTCTAATCAAGGGTATTCGGACTTGTCCGATGTAAATTAACACCGATCCTGTTTAGTGGGGCAAAGTCCAGTACACGAATCCTAATTGTCTGATAAACTAGAAAGCACGGAATCAATATGCTCAAAATAAATAACAATACGCATATTCGCCCGTCAAAACGGATGCCGAAAATTTCACGTGTAAACAGACTGGCACGCCCGGTGGAACTTTTCCTGCCTTTCATTTTTCTGCTAAAGTCACTAATGCCCTTATAAAGGCCTTAATACCCTTTCTTCATCCATGCAGGGGGGAGAGAAGGGGAAGAAGACGAGACATGAAAGGCAAATTTCAGACTTTCTTTGCTGAAGCTCAAATGGCGGCTGTCACGTATGGCCCTCTTGTTGTCAACGCCCATGCTAGATGCGGATATCTGGCTACCCCGATCGTGTTCGGGGATTTCCCTGCTGTAGTCAGGTCTCCTTTTTTCTTGGGAGTGGTCCCGGCCACCCAGGCAACCCCAGTTATGTCTGCTGCACCAGCGCCCATTACAACTGGGGGCATCAAGCCTCGTTCCACGCAGAGCCGGGTCTTCTCGGTCCACAAAATTTGGTCGACGCCGTCCCCGCTAAATGGGGGCAATACAGTCGTCGCCAGCAGAAAGCCGGTAGCGGCAACTTCAAGGTCTGGCAAGACTATATTGATTGGCGATCTCCACGTGTGCCTTAATGGCAGCGGGCCAATCACGCCACGGGTCAAATAGGTCCCGGCTATACCGACTTGCAATTGTTTTTTGCTCCATCGCAAGGTACGCGAGGACGCCTCTCACTCCAAGAAGAAGTCCGGGCCTTCTAGCGGGGGCAAGGTAGCTAAACAGCACCCCCGAAAGATGAAACAAATTTGGGTCACTAAACAAGAGGCCCGTGTGATCAAGCAAGCTAGGGCCGCCAAGCCCGGGCAGATGCAAGCCCAGCCAACTACGGCATCTTCAGATGTCAAACCCCTGTGCCCGCAGGGCCAAAAAAGAAAAGGGGTTTATTGCAAACCCAATTTCACACTTCAAGGCTCGGACCCTGTTCGAGTCAAGAGAACCACCCGCGCCCAGGCACCGCCAGCGCGAGTTTCAGTCTTTGATAGGTTGGCAGAGACCGTGCCACCACGATCCTCCGTCTTTAACAGATCGGGGGCACTTGCCCGCCTCGGAGTTCAGCCACCAAAGAGGCGGAGGGTGGTACAAATGACGAAAGCGGGTGCCAATATGAAGATTTATACCTGCTATGCCTCAGGCAGAGACCCTATGGAATTGACAAGCAACCCTGCCAACTTAAATGAACCTGTTGGGCAAAATGATGAAAACTTGGCCATGGATGCAGTGTAACTCAATACCAGGAATGCCGCCAGAAGAAACCTTCAAAGCGAGTTCAGTGGCCAAGCAGGAACTTCTTCCCAGGGTCAACACCAAGTACCTATCCAGAATCAACTGCAAAATCAAGGAGAGAACGTACCTCAAGAAGGAGTGGATCCTAATGAGCTCGTGAGCACCCACGGGGAAGCGACAGTTCATCCCGACAGTGCCTATTTTAACCCGATGTTTGAACCACCGACAAAGGCCGCCTTCCAAGCAATGTCTGACGACGCTAAGCTCGAAACCATTCAACATTGGCATATAGAGATGATCAATCTCATGCTGGAGATGAAGCAGTAAATGGATATAAATGCCCAAAGGCCTCAGTCACCAATGCATAATCAAGATTCTCGATGGGAGAAATAGTTGCCTAATCCTGTCATTGCCAGTCACCAGGCTGCTCACCCTCATAGCGCCTATGTCGAAGCAGGGGCCGAGCCACTCCGAGCCTCACCCAACATTCAGTCCTCTCGAACCGTGGGAGCTGAAGAGGCTATCGCCAAACGCCGCATGATAGAGAAGATAGTTGAAGATAAGTTCGCCCAGCGTGGCGAGGGTATTGTCACTGTCGACTTGTACAATGTGCCCTACCCTATTCATCACCAATTCAAGAAACTCCCCGCAGACTGCCCGAAAGCGCTGAAATTGCAGAAGTTTAATGGGCAGGGATCGCCGCACAAACACCTGGCCTACTATGTGACAGCCATGGGCGACCTGGTAGTTGAGGAGTCTTATCTCCTCCAATATTTCGCAACTTCTCTCACCAGAAGTGCCTTTCAAGGTACTCGAGGTTGAAGCCCAACTCCGTCGCCGACTGGGCCGATCTACAAAAGAAATTCATTGATTGGTTCTAGCTAGCTGAAAGGAAAGTATCTCTTGCCGAGCTTTGCTCACTCAAGCAGAAGAGGGGAGAAACGACATTAGACTTTATTAAACACTGGACGGATCTTAGTATGCGGTTGTTGGTCACGGAATTTTTAAAATATTTTAGACGATATTTTATGAAAAATGCGTTGTATGTTCTTTTTGAAAAGAAGCATTCCCCTGATACAGAGGGTGATTCTGTGGGTGCACATCGTATCAGACGATTTGGATTCGGGTGCTGGACCTCTCTCCACTGACCGAAATTAGTGTTGGTTTACATCAGTCTAACGTCCGAACACCTTTGTTTAACTGTCAAAGAAGCCTCAAAGTCCTTCCCATAGGTTCAGATGTTGAGGGCACTCTCGCTCGGGGCTCTCCGTTCATTCACCACCAACATATTGATTAGGTTAGGGTTAAGTCTGTGCAAAACCCTAGGATTGAGGAGTAGGGATGCAAATATGCGAAAGCCATAGGTGTTTTTGAAGTGAAGGGAGATTTTCTGGACCCCGGGGGTATTTTTGGTAATTTTTTCCCTCGGGGGTATTTTGGTAATTTTTCAGGCCAGAGACATTTCTGAAATTTTTGGGCTGGGACGGAAGTAGGATCGGATTCCTGACTTCTCAAGGCTCTGAAGCCCTTTCTGGAGGGTTTTAGGGGCTGCTAAGCCAATTCTAGGTCACAGAGGTATTTTGGTAATTTTACCCTGCCCTGCATGGACCTAGGGTTGGGATGACATTGAGTGTCGGACTGAGCCGACATTGTTCCCAAGCTGAAGTAGTGACAAAGGCTTCATAGAAGACCCACATATGTCAATCTAGCCAAAGGAGGGGTATATACATAATTTTCGTAAGTCAAGGGATTTTCTTATAATCTTCCCCCGAAGACATACATAGAATATGCTGAATGCTTTTACAATCCATATGAGTACAAGGATGGTCGGCAAGTTGTCGACTGTACAAAAGTCCGCATTAAAGCGGGAGAAGGGAGCGTAGCCCCAATTACAAAAAGTTTCAGGGTAAAACTGCAAATAATAGGACTTTCATGTTTCTCGGACCCCAGGGAGGACATTTATGCAATTCTCCCATTATTAGGGCAGAAGCATGTGACATAGTCGTCCCGGGACTTAAAAACAACAACATGGCCCACTGAGGGGCAAAATTACAAATATACCCTCATAGGGGCACATACACAAGACCCGGGGACTCACCCCTCGCGGGCCAAGACAAACGAGCAAAACGCTCCGAGTGCTGGATGCTCCAAGTGCGTAGCTTCTCTCTCTGTCCGTCAATCGATCCTTCTGGACCCCTGGAGGTCTATTTATAGAAGTGGGAACCTCCCCGGGGTCGTTTGGACCCGTAGGGGTTAAACAGGAGGAAAATGACCCCGGGGAGGTCATTTTCTTGGTTTCCGTGGCCGGGAGATGGGACCGGCCCGTGGTGGAAGGTCCCCGGACCGGCCGGGGTCAAATGACCCCGGGCCGGTCCTACCCGGGGTGGATGACCCCGGGCAGGTCCCCCCGGGGTCGGTCGACCCCGGGCAGGCCCTCCCGGGGTCAGCCGACCCCGGGCGGGTCCTGCCCGCCTACCCGCGGCCGTGCCCGCATATGCGCGGGCCGCCTGGGGTCGAGTGACCCCGTACGGGTCCCCTCGACCCTGGACGGGTCCTACGTCGTCCCTTTTTGATTAAAAGGCATCCTCCATGGCTTTTAGGGCTCTTTGCTCTCTGCACGCTGCGTGGAGGGAGGAGAGAACGCTCCTCCTTGTTCGTTTGTCGTCTTCCTCGTGCCGCGGGCTGCGAATAGAGGATTTGTTCTTGCCCGTGCTGCGTGGTACACATGCGTGGGACTTCTTCGGTGGTATGTACACCGTCCCTTGCATCTCCCCCTTCTTGCTACGGGGTTTTTTTTATTCATGTCGAGCGTCCGAGGGATAAAAACCCTCCCCCCTTTTTTCTGGCTTCACTCAGAACCACGCGATCCTAACAATCGTGGCGGTCTAATCTGGATTTCATCCACCTTGCTCGCTGCGGAGGATCCATCATTGCAGAAATATGTGGGCATACGAGGCCCTGATGTGTGAAAAATATCCCACGGAGCGGCGATGAAAATATCTCACGGAGCGGCGATACGCCTGATATTGAGCCGCGACCAATGCGAGGGCATTATCCCGATTTATCCGAGATAAATAGTGGGTGCAACAGTGGCCATGTTAGTGGTCCATGTAGACCGGCACAACTTCGTTGGGCCACTGTGGTCCTCCCTCTCGGTGATAGCAGGGACCTGCTGTGACCTCCTGCCTGGCGACCGGAACCACTTCCGTCGCCCACTGCCATAGCAATCTATGTGCCCCACTCTGACCGCATCACCCTCAGCCCCTGCAGCTTGAGTTCAACTAGGGCCGTGGCCCTACTATTTGTGACTCCCAGTGTTGCTACTATGGCCACCTCTCATCATCAACCCAATGCTAGCAACAGTAGCAACAATGGTCCCAGCCGCCGCCACCATCACCTAGGGGCCTCCCTTTGCTGCCTCGATGCCTCGCCTGCACTGGACCCACCGGACCTCATCGGGTTCCTCCGTCTACCTCAATGCCGTTTTCTCCGCCGCAACAGTGGCAGTACCTTCTGCCCCACCATTCGCAGCAGTGGCAGCATTGTAGGCTGCCTTCAACCTACAGTTCGTGGAGCTCGGCCCTCGTCCACCCCCTGTAGCCGCATATTGCTTGCGGACGTCGTACATCCAGTCCAACTTGCCTTAACATCTGCGTCGCGAGGATGTTCCCTGGACCTACGCGGCCTCGATTTGCGTGTCTATCTTTTTAGCGAGTTGGTTAGGGGTTGATAGCCCATTCATTTCCTACCTTTCTCGTATTTGGTTAAATTTGCTGTCGTTTTGAGTGTGATAGGATTCTCTAGGCTGTTATATTAATTGTTGTCGGACTGCGTGCATGTGAGCGACCCGTTTGGGGGTGTTGATTTGAGGTAGTTTGTACGTGGTGTTGCTACCCTAGGTTGTGGTATTATTATCTATCGTTCGGTCCGACGTTTCTCGTTGCGAGGGACCGCTTTCTTTGTGCGTAGTTTTTGTGATTTTCATGTATGATTTCTCTTGGAGTTCGCAAGTGCGACGAAGTTTATTCCAGTTTATTATTATGCCTTGCTGATCTCGATTAGCCGTCTTAGTCGGACCCATTTATGATGGCCATTCCGCATCACACACACTCAGAGAGGGGCCGAGCCCCCTCTTTCTCACTGCTTTCTCTGTCACTCTCTCACACATGCACACACACTCAGAGAGGGGTCGAGCCCTCTCTCTCTCACTCTCTCTCGCACACACATGCACACACACTCAGAGAGGGGTCGAGCCCTCTCTCTCTCTCACTTCTCTCTCTTTGTCACTCTCTCGCACACACATGCATACACTCAGAGAGGGGCTGAGCCCCCTCCCTCTCACTGCTCTCTCTCTCTCTCTCTCTCTCTCTCTCTCTCTCTCTCACTCACTCACACACACATACACACACACACACACGCACGGGCTGAGCCTCCTCTCTCACTGCTCTCTCTGTGTCTCACTCTTCCTCTCTTAGTTATGATATTGCGCTTGATATTCGGTCCCTGAGTCCTACGACTCTGAGTCAGGATCGTCATACACAGCGGAACAAAGCCGCCAATCGGTCTAATCCTAAGCCAAGGAAAATAACACTCTGGGAAAATGACGCACGTAGACCTAAGGGGACACCAAGAACCCTGAGCACATCGGGACACGTAAACTGAGGTAGAACGACAGCTCGAGGCATCCAGAAATACGGTCTCGAATTGGACAAAGCCGTCGAGGACACAGACAAGTTCACTTGTCAACTATTGGGTGACCCCGAGTTGACTGGAACCTGAAAATGATGACACATACAGACACAAACACAGCATGCACAAGCACTCCTGGCCGTCCCATCATGGTTACTGCCCTCGTAGGATGTCAATAGACACCCACGGGTCATGGGCAAACCACGAGATCAAGCCAAGACAAACAGAAATCAGAGCGGTGGACAACGATAACACTCTGGAAAAAGTGAACCATCACTCGATCGCTAGACAAAATCGGTAGTCAAGACACAGCCACTACGCAACCAGAGATAAGGACACTTGAAGTTCTACATTGAGTCGTTAGCATACTATCGTAGTCAAGGAAAAGACCACACCCAGTCACCTAAACCGATCGATCTAGACAACCACCAACAGAAAGACCCCGCCCTAGAATATGACCTAAGACTGACGGACACACAACACAGAACCAACCAATGGCCATCACGACCAACTGGACTATAACGCACTAGCATAGGGGCGTTATACCAACATAACGCACCAAGGGAGGGGCATTATGCCAACCAGACCTAAAACCACATGCAAATGATATAACGCACAAAGATAGGGGCGTTATATCAAAATAACGCACCCTCATAGGGGCGTTATGTCCAACAGACCAAAACACTAACAAAACAAAGTATAACAGACCACAATAGGGACATTATACTAGTATATAACACAAGGGTAAGTGCGTTATACCCAACAAACTTCAAAACACCAACGAGGACAAAAAGCATATAACGGACCAAGGCTAGTCTGCCATAGCAACAAAACGCACAGGGTGAGGCGCGTTATATCAACTGCCATACCC